>JAUZSU010136899.1:0-15968 GCA_034780255.1 Parotocinclus maculicauda | reverse complement strand
ATTGGTTAAGAAGTGTAATACTATACATATAACCTGTCAAAGTTAAACATGTTAATTTAATGTGTAATTAATCCACTACAATCTACATTTCTTGGCACTCAACCCCCTCGGAACTTTTTGACAAAAAGTATTTGTCACATCACTCATTGTTCAGCACTTTATGCACTCAAGCTTGTATGGGTTGACATGTGTGACTCATGTTAGCCATGGACCATGAGTCATTCACACACTATATACACTGCGTTTCTCGTGTTTTTCTTACTTTATTACATCTACAGTACAGTATTCTTAAGTGCAAAAAAGCCACCATAGGTCTTAAGAAGTCAGTGATAACAGCCAACCCAAAGGATAACAATGAGATCCACTGCACAGTACGATATTCTCCGGCACAGGCTAAATATATGGTTAGCAGGCAGCTGAGCAACAGCTGTTCATCAATGCATTTAGTTTTTAACTTTTAAGACATAATTGATCATAAATGATCATTGATCAATTACAGGAGACACAGAAGATGATAAAATAAGCTTTGTGTTAATGATGTTGCCCAACTGTAAATGAATAAAAGTATTTAAGCTCTGCTATAACATAGTACATACTGTATTATACTGCTCACAAAAAATTTGTCACGAAAATCAAAAAGTTTTGTGAGCAGTGTAAATAGTGATGGGTCGATCCATATTTTTATTTCCAATCTGATTCCAGTGTACAACTGCCAATACAGATAAATATTCTGATACAGGACATTTTTTTATTTTAATATTATCAATGCTATTGTTGGAAGTCTATTAAAAAATCTCCACACAGACAACATTTTAGTTAAATCAACAGCTAATACTATTTGCTTATTCAGTTGCAGACTGCATTTGCTGTGTGTTGTTGTGGAATGGAATATGGGTTAGTAAGTGGATTGGTCCTGTCCGATAGCCGATGAGTAAATGATATCAATATTGCATCTGATACTCATATAAAATCAGATCGATTTCATCTCTAATATTAAACTCCTTGGTTTATGATACGATTTATGTAAGTATTCCCACCATTACTGTATACAGTATAATGCATTAGACAGCATGGAGTTTCTGTGGGTCTAAAACAGTTTAATTCAATTTGTATTTGAAAAAAAACATTGCAATAGTTATCATTTTCAGCACTCTGTAATCCTTCTGGAATGAATTACTGATGGGTAAAAATGGTTCCACTGTGCAATAAACAGAAATATTAGTCTATAGGGAACAGACCTATATACATATATACATATATATATATACAATTATAAACAGTTCCTTATGTGACTTTGCTTAGTGCTGTACCATATTTCTATCAAATAAACATATACAGTGGGGCCAAAAAGTATTTAGTCAGCCACTGATGGTGCAAGTTCTTATATTTAGAAAGATGAGAGAGGTCATAGGTATCACCAGGTATCATAGGTACACTTCAGCTATGAGAGACAAAACAAAATCCAGGAAATCACATTGTGGGATTTTTAAAGAATTTATTTGAAAATAAACCACACACAAACAAGCATGATTCCTGGCTCCCACAGACCTGTAACTTGCTCTTTAAGAAGCTCTTCCATCCTGCCAATCGTTACCTGTATTAATGTCACCTGTTCACAACCTCCAAACTTAACCTTGGCCAAGACCAAAGAGCTGTTGAAGGACACCAGGAACAAAATTGTAGACCTGCACTAGGCTGGTGAGAGTGAATCTACAATAGACAAGCAGGCTGGTGTGAATAAATCAACTGTGGGAGCAATTGTAAGAAAATGGAAGACATACAAGACCACTGATAATCTCAGCATATGGATGATCCAGAAGAGGACTGGGAGAATATCACGTGGTCAGATGAAATCAAAATAGAACTTTTTGGTAAAAAAAAGTTGGAGGAGGAAGAATTTGCATCCCAAGAACGCCATACCTACAGTGAAGCAATAGTGGAAACATCATGCTTTGGGACTGTTTTTCTGCAAAGGGGACAGGATGACTGATCCATGTATCTTCAGATTTTAAGCCAAAACCTTCTTTCATCAGTGAGAGCATTGAAGATGAAACATGGCTGGGTCTTCCAGCATGACAATGATCCCAAACACACCACACAGGCAACATGTAGTGGCTCTGTAAAAAGCATTTTAAGGGCCTTCAGCGGCCTAGCCAGTCTCCAGCCCTAAACCCCATAGAACATTTGTGGAGGGAGTTGAAAATCCGTGTTGCCCAGCGACAGCCCCAAAACATCACTTCTGTAGACGAGATCTGCATGGAGAAATGGGCCAAAATACCAGCTATTGTGTTTGCAAACCTGGTGAAGTCTTACAGGAAATGTTTGACCTCTGTCATTGTCAGAGGTCAGGATACGTTTGTGTATTGAGTTGAACTTCTGTTATTGACCAAATACTTATTTTCCACCATAATTTTAAAATAAATTCTTTTAAAATGTAATTTCCTGGATTTTTTTTCTAATTTTATCTCTCATTTTAGTTTGATAAATACTTTAATAATTAAAAACATTTAAATATACAGAATGTTTAATGTGTATAAGAAATGCCTTGTTTCCGTAATCAATGGAGCATTTGTGTATCTGCCTGATGCCAATGTTTGTGTACGTTTGTTTTATGTTTGAATTATTATTATTTTTTTTATTTTTTTTTTATTTGTTTTTATTATTTTTATTTTTTTAATTATTTATTATTTCTTCTTATTATTATCTTATTTTTTAACTTTCTTGTTCAATAAGTATTATATTCATGTCAGAAATCCAATGAAAAATGTTAATTACAAAAAAATAAATACAAAATGTTAAACTCATATGTATATGAGTATTAAGTTGCAAAAGTTCAAGTTCCATATAACAAAGTTCCATGCACATGAGAAATACATTATTTGGCTACAAAAAGACTTTCTATAAGTGAAAAGAAGAAGATAGCCAAGATCATAAATTGTAACACCCTCTATGATGTCTTTAGACTTCCTATCTCTAACTCTACCCTCCACATAACTCCTTTTGGTAGCCATCCTAAACATTTTTTTCCATGTCGCCTCACAGAAAGAAGGTCCTGGGTTCGATCCCAGGTGGTGTGGTCTGGGTCCTTTCCGTATGGAGTCAGCATGTTCTGCCAGTGTCCACATAGATTTATTCCAGGTGCTCAGGTTTCCTCCCACAGTCCAAAGACATGCTTTGGTTAATCGATTACGCCAAAAGTGAGTCAAGTGTGCCCTACAATGGACTGTCTAAGGTTTGTCCTGCTTTGTGTCCTATGCCGTGAATGAATGACTGAATATTATAATGATGATAATATTATTTAAATAATATTAATTTAAGATTGTAGCATATAGTACTGCACAAATTATGTGAGATGTGTGGATACCTGCTGTGGTGTCTGTGAAATGGTCGAAAAAGTCTAATATGTTGACCAATCATTGATCAATAGAAGCCATGCATCAGGATGCAACAAACAATAAGTACATGATGAAAAAAGATCCAAATTCCTTTCAGTGCCAGTATAACCTGTGCATCCAGACGAGGCTCAAAATGATGCATTCAAAGCCATTTGTTCAATTGTCATAATCTATTATCCGATTCAAAACAGCGGTTACCCAAACAAACCACAAACTCCCAGAAACACACTGTCATTAATGATTGTCTGTCAGGTCTGTGCCTGGGGTTTTAAAGATTGCACACTGTATTGTTCACTGAGAGGAGTCTGAGTTTAATGAACAAACTGAAGTAAGAAACTGATCTTTTTATTCACTAGGATATTGACTTCCACCAAGATTCATTAATAATGTAGACACATGATAAACATTTCATAATTTTTTTTAACTAAGTTAAAGATGGAAAGCTCTACCAACAGAAGTTTGAATATCACTGCTTTAGAGTAATGAATTGACTAATTAAAGAGAAAAAACTGTATAAGAACCTTAAATCTTTGTAAAACAACACAGCATTGTGCGTACTTCATACTTCACATATTACCAGAAGTGTTTCCAGCCACACTCAACCATTCAGCCATTCAAGTTAACACTCAAGATAAAAATGGAATCCAAGTGAAACAGTTATATGGCTGTGCAACAATTTCTTCTATCTAAAAATAAAGAGACACATCTAGGAAAGACACCACACTAACTTGTCCTCTTTTGGAATTTAATTCAGCATCCAGCAGCATGATTTATCCGAAAATAAGCACCCAAATACACAAATAAACTAAACCTATTAAAACAGAACCAGGCTGGTAAACAATACTAGGTCAACAGAGCACCTGTGGAAGTTAAACGTGTTGCCACTCATAACTAAATACTGACATTTTTCCTATTTGAATATAAATAAGCAGCTTAAGATGTACTCTAAAAATGTTCTATCCTACCTGTCCTATCTGTTCAACAGGGCCTATACAACTCATTCATGGAATTGCATCCTGGTACAAACCCAATGCTATTTACAAATATATTTTTTCAAAAAGAGAATACAGAAAATGAAAAAATTCTTTAATTAATCATATCAAAGTAAGTGTCAGATGATGGCTTAGTTATGCATCATCCATTTAATACTACGGTGTTTTAATTAACTTAACTGTGCTTTCTTTGTGCTTTTTGCCCTATAAGTCCTAGACAGATCCCCCACTGATATATCCTTTGAAGAGCCAAAGAAGTTAACTGAATTGCAAACCGTACCTTTAAGACAGAATGATGCCATAATGTTACCTGGCAGATCAGTTAAAAAAAGTTATTTTCTAAAAACATTTACATTTTCCTACTAAATTAATGGATTTAATCTTTAAACATGCTATCCAACTATTACCACCAGTATCACAAACAATTATTAAGAAACTTAATTCAAAATTCAGTCATGCCATGCAGAGTGGGTGTGTATTGGCATAAATTAGTGTATATGCTTAAAAGCTTGTGAATGTTCCCTATGTCTGTATACTGTAAATATGACCTAAACCATCATCAGATTTACAAAACAAGCTCTAAAAGTAGATACACATAACTCAGTTAAAGAACTGTAACAAAATAATCCAATATTACATGTGAGGGAAACCTTTGCTCTCTAACCCTGCCGCTAGGATCAGTTAATTTGAGTGAAATTAGAGTCAGATGTTTAAATCAACTGGACAACAATCAAGTATGAGTGCTTGCTCTGTTGTGTATAAAGAACAAACATCTATCTAGGTCTGATCTTCACAACTCTCCTTCGTGGACTTGAATCAGAAAGGAACCCCACATCCATCATCAGGATAACACTAAACAGCAATTATATGCAGAAAACTGCTGTTTTCACAGTTTGAAAAAGTTGCTCCATATACTTTTAGGACTTTATATAATATAATATTAATGTCTGATAATATTTTAGGTCACATTTATACAGAAATATAGAAAATTCTGAAATGATTCACACACATAAGTAAATAGAGTGATGCACACATAATTACTAAATACAAAACTATGCAGAAAACAAGAAATATTTCACATCAGGCTGCCTGGCACATGGTTTACTGCGACTATAGTAATTTTTTTCACAAGATATTCGTGGTGAGTGACAGATCTGACAGAACAGAAGTTAACGCTCCTACTACTACAGTGGATATATTACAGTGTGACAACTGGCATAAAATTTGCATTTCCAAATATGATGTACATAAGCCAAGTCTGCATCATAATTCCAAGCTGTTATTGCAGCTAAACGTCTTACAAACTGAAAGCCTAAAATCTACAATTTTGTTTTTGTCTTTACAGAACCTTTAAAAAACGCTTTTACCAGAAACTATGTAATACATTAAGGACTATCATAAGTAATTGTATTAAAATGTCAAAAGTGATGTAAGCATGACTGGATTTTTAGTTGTAACATGGGACAATTGTGCAGAAAATATATGCCCTTAAACAGCAAGAGAACAGTAGTTTCTACAATTAAATTAAATATCAACTTTAATTACACTATGTGCACAGTTGAAATTGTTTATACATTGACATGTTCACTAGCAGTCCCTGTGCCTTTTAAAGTCTAAATAATAAACAATTATAATAATTGATAAGCTGACTTGTTAAAGAGACTAGGCTCAAAGTCAAGGCAACCTCCACAAAACACACAAGCTGTGCCCAGCCAAGCATTTATTAACAGCAAGAATATTCTGAGCACAGAGTAAATTAAACTGAATTCCCTTTCTCAGGTTCTTTAAAAAGGCCAGACAGACACCGTTTTAAACATCTGTGTAATCCACTGGTACTGGCTTAGTTGCATGGTCGAAGCCTGATGACACAGCTCGTTCAGTAGGCATGGAAACAGCCATAAGTTTTAATTGCTAGTGACAGCTGTTTTAAATAAAACCTAAAATTGGTTAAATGCTCAACACCTATTGCATTGCTCATTAAAACAAATTGAGTTAGAAGTTATTCCATTTCCTACCAGTAAAGAAATAGGAAGGCTTCAACTGGCTGCATGCTCGCCAACATAACATTATGGTGTAGGAAAGAGCAGTGGGATGCCTTAAATCCAACAAAGCACTGGCTAGAATCCATCTGTGGTAAGGCAAATAGGATTGCTTTCTCCATCTACTCCATGTGCTGAGAGAAGAGAGTTTCATGTCAGCGGTATTTAAAACCTTTCCCACCATTTTTGTGTGTACGTGAACAATCGTGCCAGGCCAGATCTCAGCCATCTCAGCTTTTCCGGCCTGTACCCACAAGACCCCAGCTCTTCCTCTCTCTAAATTTCATTAGATGAATTCAGAGAGAAAAATCCTTGGCTGTTGGCCTCAGCTCACTTATTTGTGGACATTATTACTCCCCACCCTCTCTATATTCCCCTCGGTAAAGACCGGAATATCTCATTAACCTGGTGTGTGTGTGTGTGTGTGTGTGTGTGTATGTGATGTTTAAAGGGATAGTGTCTCATGCATGTGCTTGAATAGTCATATTTATCACAGCACAAAAGTCAGTTTTTCATTTTTAAAAAGAGAACTTCAGAAATGTGGTGTTTAACTTGTGTACATTAAAATTGTAAATAATTAAAGAACACTATGTTCTTGGTAAACTCAGCAAACATGATTAGCAGATAGCAAGGCAGTTTGCTAACCATGTGCTAACACTGTCCACATTCAACCATAATTATGGTATTTTTGTCTGGTTTGGCAACTAATGAATATATCACTGAGACTATAATAAAAAAAGTGAAGACTACTGTACTGAAATAACATTTGTTTCCGTCTCTCTGAAAAATATGACCTACTTTACTACATTTGGCTAGGTGGCTTGCTAGTGTGGCTGTGATAAAACATGCAGCATGCAGCAAAGTGGCTCAGCGGTCAGCGCTGTCACCTCAGTCAGCCCCAGTTCAATTCCCAAACCAAATTCCAACTGTGTGGAATTGCCACATTTTCTGAAAAAAGCCCACATTAGTCTAAAATGCTCCAGTCTGAGTGAATGATGCTTGTGTGTGTGCCCTGCAGCAATTAATGTGATGCATTTTCACTATCTGACCCTCTGGAGGACCCTTAGTTAAGGGGTGTATCTGAAGTGGTCACTATTTGTTACATTCTACAAACTATATATTGCACTATAAACTATTAGGAAATACAAATGTTAAGGGTGTTACACAAATACAGACACTCCCTTACAAGCATTGCTCATTACTGTGTGATAGAAGATTCCATGAGATAAAAACGACAACACAATCCAACACAGAATAACAAAAATTACATAATAAAATAAACGTGTGCATTAAAAACGTTTCACCAGCACCAGCATCAGTGCCTCTTCACAACAGGAACAAGGTTACATCGATATCGGTCAAATGCATTCACAGTGGGTCTTTTCATAGTGACCAATTAACCTAACGTATGTCTTTGGAATGCGAGTGGAAACCGGAGTACAATAAAATGTAGTTTTTTCAAAATAGGACATGATGAAACTAATGCTACTGGAGCCTATATTGTGTACTTAAATGTCTGTGTCATTATATTTTAATGAGATAACTATTTCTATACAGTCAAATAGGAGCAAGCAGTCCTGATTACTGCAATAGACAGCTCTACTTAAATAATTTAAACACACCGGACATCTTTAACAGCTTGCAATTACATGCTCAAAAGTACTTACAGCTTTCATAGTAGGCTTGAGATCCTAACTCTTGCAACAAAAAATATTGTTATAATGACATATGCCTTATTTGAGTGCCAGATTATGTTAACTGCATGTTTAATGCATAATCTTATGGTCCCAGCTTTTGTTTTACAGTAATACCACCTTATTTTGCTTTACTACTTCTTTATCCTCATATTGTATATGCTATACCACCAAGTTCAATTCATAAACACCCAGATGCTTTATATTATACATTGGCCATACCATAAAGACAAGTTCACTTTCTGTATTCACTTTCTCTGCTGTTTTCTTTTATCATTTTAACGCATTGACTAAGCTATTTGAAACGGGATCCCATAGTCTCATCCTAAAGCACTTGCTCTATTGCACTCTGCCCTAGTTTTCTCTACATCTTTCCATCTTCTAGCCCTCTACTGTTATCCATATGTCACTCTGTTTCATTTCACATATGCCTGCTTTTTGCTTAAATGGAAGAGTTCGTTTGTTCTGGCAAAGAATTTGTGTGCTTGCAGTGCCAATTCTCCTAGTGTGTTCATTAATCCAGCAGCTGTGTTCCACATGAGGCTAATGGCTTCATATTTCTCTCACCGTGACCTTAAAGACGGTACTAACACACCAAATACACAAAATGTGCATACGTGAAGTGGTCTTAAAACTACCCACATCTTTCATGGAGCACTGTTCATGCTTATACCATTAAATTAGAAAAACAGTTCTCTGACCTTTGTAAAAACTCAACTTTAAGACCAAAATTGGTCTCAGATAATCAAGGCATAATCATTGCCAACCCACCAACACATCTTTCCTTATCGCAGGCAGACAAATGAGGCTTGTATTGAGGGGCCTCCTGATTTACATCCATCAAACTTGCTCCAGCTCACTCCATTTCAAACGCACTCATTATCTGTTAGGAGAAAAACTAAACTTTCATGACATAATCTATAAGCCATATTTTCCTTCTTGGACAGTTGATTTCACACATTCTTCCTCTCTGGCTGTTTTGTTTTCTTTCTAGTAAGTATACTGCTCATAAAAAATTAGGGGATAGCAAAAAATGAAATATCCCATAACAAAATATTCCCTAATATATAATATGTATAGGTGTGAGTTGGAAGTGGCTGCTGGTCTTCCAAAGAGGGGAAGCTCATTGTAAGCTTACATCATACAATTTGTTAATTTATTTATACCTAAATTCTGCCCCAAGAAAATGGTCTGTGACCCTGTAGTACCAAGTAGGCATCTTTTCCAGGGACTTGACCAGTGTCCTCTCAATGGCCTGCAAAGCTAGGCTGCTTAGATGGCCTTTTATATAAAGGACAGGGATCTGTCAGAGTCTGATTTTCAGAACACACAAGGGTATCATGGCATAGACAAAAGAGATTTCTGAGGACATTGGAACCTCAGGTCAATTCTAATTGGGATGATAAAGGTTACAAACCCATCTCTAAAAAGTTTAGATTTCACTAACCTACAGTCAGATAGACTGTATACAAACAGAGGAAATTCAGAACCACTGTTTCCCTACACAGAAGTGGTCAACCAACAAAAGTCAGTCCAAGAGCAAGCCCCGTAATAGTGCACGAGCTCACATAGTAACCAGGATAACGTCTAAGCCAATAAAAGCCTTTCTCACATTGGCTAGTGATACATGATACTATTAGGTCCAGTGTACAGATTTTGACAGTGTGTTTAGAGTGGGAGAAACATTTATCTCTGAACATGCATAATGTAACCAGGAGACATGGTGATATCATTAAACATCACACCTCAAATGCCTTTTAGACTTTAAAAGTGTATGTTACTACAGCAGGTCTATTAATTAAGCAACCTGGTTGAAAGATCCAGTTCTTATGAACAGTTTTAGTGACATACAATATATGAGAAATAAAGAGAAAATAAAAAGATACTTTAAACAAATACCAAACGTGTCACAAATCTTTTCTAATATTTGTATCATTTCTAATACTTAAATATTATGATATATTTGTGTGTATAGATTTAGATTTTATAAATATGTAGCATTTGGCTATTCAAGGCTGTTCCATTCCATGGCTGAATTATAAAAAGGAATAATCTGTTGAGGTGCTCGATAGAGCAAAACTGCTGGAATCAGGGTTTTAGTCCTAGCGGTGCCTTTCCTCTGGGTCAAGCACCATATCCAAAAGCAACTGGTTTACATTGTGTACTTACATTATATAATCTTTACAGTGCCTATGCATGTGTAACTCCCAAAGTGTGGTTCATTTTACTAGTACGATCACTCCGTACCGTGCTGGCATGCTAATCCATGTTCAGACACACTTAAAGAGGTGGGCTCAGTTGTGGTTCACTTAGTATGCATTCGGTGTGATTGCAAACACCAGCTGCTTCGGTAAAAGTCCATCAAAATGTTTTGTTTGTTAAACGTTGCTATCAGTATCAATGGCCATTCTAATGACTGGCACAATGTTATATCTATACACAAGGTTACTTCCAAGATAGTCACATATATTGTGTACTCAGATCATGCCAATTCAGTGTAATCAATTAACCGAATGCATTTGATCTCAATGTGAGGATAGGCCAGCAAAAAGTGAGAATGTCGACAAGCATCTTTTAGCGCAGTAAAAAAGTAACTGGGTATAGTGTGGTACGCCCTGACTAAGGTCAACCCTACAAGTGTAATAGTGACCCCTGCCCACCCTGTAATTTACTGGTTTCCCATCCAAGGTGCACTTATGCCCTTGCATTGTGTTCTCTAAGTTGGCTAAACTTATAAGACTGTATGCAAGGCCTTCCAACAACATGCTTGTTTATACCATGGACTTTAGAAATTCTAAAGTAAATGTTTGCGTCATTTTTGATGGCAGCCTTCACCAATGTTTCACATTACATATCTTGCAGGGTTTGCAGCCTCTCCACCTTAGTGATATTATATACTGTACAAAGGATGTCAAGCTGATTTCTGTCAGTACAGTATGTCTTTTCACTTGTTTTGCTTATACCAAGCTTTATCTTTTCTGATGAGGCAAAACCAGTGAGTGTATTCCAGCAGAAAACACAGCAGGGCATGCTCAGCAGGACTTCACTTTGAGATATTACATTTACATAAAACCTGAATAACCTTTGTGCACAAAATGCTGACCACTAAAATGATATGTGCTAACACAAAGTGCTTGGGTTACACTGTTTTAAGAAGAACTGGCCGATTTGACAAAATGTATAGCTGTCGCAACATATTAATATAACAACACACTTTACTGAGTATGAGAGAGTTTAAAACATGACTGTGAGTTAGTCCATGGCTCACTTTTGGCATTTCAGTGCATTGTCAAGGTCTCTGATGGTGTTGTTGTAAATGTTCTGTGCAAGCCAGCCAGGTTCTTAATCAAAGTTGACCAATTCTCTATGGACAGCAGATAATAAAGCTAATGAACTGACTTAGTGGAAGTAGAAACCCGTAAATGTGTCATACTAAGTCACTCAGTACAACCAAATTCTGTTTTCCAAGTTCTATTTGTATGTATGAAGAAACCAGAAATGTATTCTTTATAGCATGAAAGTGTTACAAGTTATTGAAATAGCAGAGCTCAATAAGAAGGGGTGTGCACAAAATGTTTGGGTGGCAACTTCTTAGTAAAACCTTATGAAAATGATATATTGTGATATATAGATTGGGTATCGGAAACACAATCCCATGTAATATCATAAGTCAGTGTACAATATATTTTACTTCTACTTATTACACTACATATAATAAACAGCCCACTTAATGTACTGCAGTCAAATTACCAAATGTCCTTTTTGCTTGTCATCATGCGTCCGTGCATCATTGCTGGCTAAGCAATTCTTCAGTAATTCTTAAGTGAGCAAGATAAACCTGATATTCCCTGATGCAGAACAAATGTGTAAGGCAATCCCATGCTCCCTAGAAGATCTATTTTAATTCATATTTTCATTTCCTCTGTTTACCAAGGACTTCATCTTCCTTTAGGCCCCTTAAAAAATAAAAAAACAGTTGGTGTAGGTAAGTCTCAAATGTTTAATTTGCCTGAAGCTACATGGAAATGGTCTGTTTTATAACTTTGGAAGAAAATGCAAGGGGCTGAATATATATGATTGTTCTTAAAAAAATCTTGGTAACATTAGTAACCTTTTCCATCTGTTGTTTCATTGGTGACTTTATTCACAAGAGGCCCAAAACCTGCTCTGGTCTTAAACTCTGCACGCAGCGAGTAAAATTATCGCTTTAATGGGTCAAATCTCGTTGTGTTTCCTCAAACAGGAATAATTATAATCAGGCATTTGTTGTGGAAAGCTCATGCAACATCGTTAATATTTAGGTAATTTCATTTGACTCAATCTTCTTTTGTTTTTAATATCATGCTTACTCTTGAAAATTGTTAACCTTTAGGGTTTTGTAAAAATTTATTTTTTCTTTATCTAAACCCTTGCAGCCAGCTGTGGTGAATACCTGCCACTGATGCTAATGAATTATTTTATTAGGATGTCAGGATTACAAACCAAAACTGTGAGAGAGGTTGTTCAGTCCATAAGAAAACGAGAGCAGGCATTCAGTCAGTCAAATTTAATATATTTAGTCCAATTCTATGCACTGAAACAATGCATGCCGTAGCCATGTCTTATGTTAACCAACATGACACAAATCACATCAACAGACAGAGTTTTAATATTGATATGAGATCTAAAATGGAGAAAATAGGATTGAGGCACCCCTATAGACTCCATCTGCTTGCACCGACATTACATCACCCCACTCTTTTTCAGCTGTGGGTAGCTACACACAGCCACACCCAAGAGTAGGAGTGTACAAGTATTGAAATCAATAGCTCTTAGCGAAGACATTTCTTTCAAGCCTGTGCTGAAACACAGCAATCATATAGCAGTCTCTCGGACTCCAGCCAGGCTATATCTAACTCAGTACTGGTAAAATTTAATTATAAGCCAATACCCTAGCCTATGCTAAATGAAACCACATAATAGCAAAATGCTTAAAATGGGAATTCTGTCAAAAAGTGATTAAAGGATGAATAAAGTACCACAGTGTAACAATGCATCACAATGGAAAAATGTCACAATGTGCATACCTAAAGACTGTCACAGGCAATATGTTTATTAAGCTGTCTACTTCTACTGCAATTGTATTTTTTGGGCACCAGAGAGCAGAATTTTACATCATGCTCCCATATGCATTTAAAACTCCTTCTAATTTTTTTTTTATTACAGCAGGCTGAATATCCTTATTTTTTTATAAAAGTCAAGTAAACATTTGTAAATTGTGAAATTGTTATTCTTCAGAAATAAAAAAGGAATGTTTTTACTCAGTTGGGTAAGGCATGGGGAAGCTACAACAAAAGATTTTAATTACTATTTTAAACCTCTGTTTCTAGTCATTTATGTTAATTACAGGGGACTCAAATGTACATTGTTTGCAATGTTTACACCTCATAAATCTAGTGTGTTGTCTAAAGGTCATTTTACAATAAAACAGTACATTATCAACTTCAATGGCCTCAAGCAAAACAAAACAAGACAGACATGCCTTATTTTCCATATAGGGCACACAGCATTTGCCATGCTAATGTCAATGCCACTAAATCTACGAATGAATATTACTGTTGGATGGTAAAAACAGGCTAGGTTGCAAAAGAGTTCTGCTTTGTTCAGACCTGAAATATAACGCATCCTGGTGGTTTCTGAAGCCTCTTTTATTTAGTGTGTGCATTTCAGTGAAATATAAGTCCGTTTTATAGGATTTAGAAGACGTACCTTTCTTATAGAAAATAATGTTATTTATTGTCATCTTTGCACCTTATAGCAGAACATATAAAAAAATAATAAAGGTGCAATAATATTTTAGTCATTCTTTTTTCAAAAAAGATTACTGTAGGTTTTTCACCAAAGAGAAGAGACAAACCACAGATAACAAACAAAGCTAAGTGAACAATTGAACTCAAAAACAAAAAAGCAACCAAACAAACTCAAAGCACGCGGCTTTACCCCAACCACATTTTTTATTACTGAAAATCATTCTGTTAATGTGTCTCTTTGATTACAGCACTTGAGCTAAATTAAAGACATGTAGAGGAATATGATAATTGTATAACAGAAAGACAGCTATGCAGTCCAATAGATCAGCAGATAATTCACTGTTATTACTAGTCTACACTTGATACACTGCTTGAAACCCAATAAAAACATGTGAATTCCCTTATTATAAGCATGGACTTTTGCTGTACTAATGAGAAAGTGGTCAAATAATTAGCACAGCATACAAGTTTCAGCAATTATTTGGATCAACCCGACTCAATAAACTTGTTTTAAATAGTATCTATTCTGTTAACATAGTGGTAAACAGCAGTTCTAGAGAACCTGATTTCAAATCATGTTCTGGACATGCTGAGTCAGTGCTGGGAGCTGAGGAGCAGGTCTCAGCAGCAGCACAAACATTCTGAAGAGAAAGGTTTGGGCAATCTATTTTCATTTCCTGTCACAGATACTTTATGGATGGTTCAAACTAAGCATAGTGCCAATTAGACGGCACAAGAGTCAGAGTATCTTTATCAGTAGCAATGCAAGCGCACACACACACACACACACACAAACCGCCAGGGAATCTTTCTCCCAATCTATCTAAAAGCATCATTCAGAGCATCATCTAATAAGATCTGACCCCATTAGCCAGCAGCGCTAACTGTGTCTCTGCACTAAACCTGCAGAATCATACAAGTTTCCCCTGGTGAATTTGGAAATTGTAGGTTAACTTAAGAGAAAGGGGAAATCCCTTGATCTTTCTGTCCAGTCCTTGAGCTCTCTCTCTCTCTCGAGCTCTATCTGTCTCTCTCTCTCTCTCTCTCTCCATCAGATTATGACTCACATCCTTTCTTACTCTCTTTATTACCCATGTGGCTCACCCTGGTCAACTAACCATCTGCCTTTCAAAAAAAGGAGGGGGGGGTGGATTGGGCAGAAAGAAGTTGGGTACAAATTTGAAGAGAGACTATACAGTACAATTGATACAAATAAAGAGCAAACCATGGGTGTGCCTTTTGTTCTAGTAGTGGCCAGTTTCACCCAATTGTTCAGTCCATGAACAAAGAAAGATACCACGATGTGGGTAGGGAAGGAGGGACTACACATACAACACATTGTTGAAGGGAGCTCAACATCTATTACAACAAAAATATTTTTGTTAGGACAATTAGCAAATCCAGTCAATGAGTCTGCATCAAAAGTATACATTGTGTGGAACTAGACTAAATTACATGACATGCACGTTGCATATTTATATTGGATTTAATTTTTGAAATTTAATGAAATCTCCATTTTTTGTGTCTGTATTACAGCCTTTTTAGGACATAATCAAATTGGTGTATAGATTATTCTTACAAAGATAGGACTGCTTCAGCAGGTATTTTGACATCCCAACTGTTACCAGTATAGTAGTTTGGGACACACATGCATACCTAGGTAAAATGTTCATTCATTCTTTCATTCACTCTCTTAACCGCTTAATTCTGGTCAGTGTCATGGGAAAGTTGGTGCACAAAGCAGAAACAACCTTAGACAGTGTTCGGATCCATCGTAGAGTACATGAACTTATACACTCATAGACACACTTGAGCACTAGGGGCACTTTAGAGGGAAACCCGTAGTAAATCCATAAGGACACAGGGTGGACATGCAGACTCCACACAGGAGGGCCAGACCAGTCTTGACCAGACTCCACCTGGTATTGAACCGAGGACCTTCTTGCTGTGAGCTGACAGTGCAACCCACCTTTTTACTTTACTTATTGGATGAAAATATGCAAGTGCAAGTCATGAGATGTCTCAATCCAAGACATCCAAAAAAAAAAAAAAAAAAAAA
>JAUZSU010136888.1:0-15969 GCA_034780255.1 Parotocinclus maculicauda | reverse complement strand
TTGCCGGGTGGGCACCGGCTGGCCCGCGACCCCAAGTGGAATAAGCGGAAAAGATAATGAATGAATGAATGAATGTTGGCATCTCCACATCATTGCATTCAGTTTTTATTCACAATTTGTTGTGTCCCAACTTTTTTGGAATCCGGTTTGGATATATAGATGGAAGCCCAAAACGTTGAAGGCAGAACAATAAGATAAACAAACAGAAGTTAAGTCTTCATTGTGTTCATTGTTTCATCTCAGAATGGGCTTCCATCTTCTAAGTTTCAGAATCTTTCCCAGGTCTAGGGATCCGGGTCTGTGATAGCACAGGTAGACTGAAGTGCCCCCCTTTTTGGATATGATAACACAAAGGTGCAAATTCTATGTCTTGACTGCAAATAATTGTTAATTAATGTTGTGTGTGTGTGTGGTGTCACACAATTACTGTTTTAATTGTGACTTTAAAGAAGACCAATTTAATGAAAATCAGTGCTGATATTTGGGTAATTGTGAAGGATTACACATAGTTTTTATGTATGTTAAGTATAGTCTTATGTAACATTTATTTGACTAACATTAAAAAAGAATATCTATTTTTATGGAAAATAAACAGGTCTGATTGATAATGCATGTTAGTACAGCTCTAATTTAAGAAAGTCCGAAAGTTGCTTAAGGAACATGAGGCACAGGCAACACGCCCTCAGGACACTGCACTCTTTGTATACCAAAGACAGGTGTGACAGCTGAGAGAGAAAGACAGCTGTGAGCAACCACAAGCCCATAGCTAAACTCCTGCTGCTGCTTGAAGTGACAAAATAAGAACTCATGCTGAACAGATTTAGATATAGTTAACAGAATTTGAATCATGTTAAAAATGCATAGAACAAAGGCATGACATGGCAGCACAGTGCATAACATAATGATTATAATTGTGTACAGGGTAAAGAGTTCAGGAGCTTCAGGAAGCATATTTAACAAGCTGCATGAAGCTCCTAAACGTTTTACCCTTTACCCACTAGCCAATTTACCCTAAGGAAGCATATTTAAATATAATATTATAAGAAAAATAATATGCTTCCTTGAGGTAAATTGGCTAGGTTGTTTATTTTTTAAAATGAGAAACAAGCATCACTCATCTTTAGACCTTTATGATCTATGCATATATTACATTACATTACATTAGGTAATAAATATATTAGCACTCCCTTCCATACAAAATACCAGTTTCATATCAACATTAAAACACATGTTGCACTTTAATCATACTATTAACTATAAGTTTTCTATATAGTTTTATATTACTGGTCTAAATTTTTATAGCCTCAAGATAATATTTTTATACTATATTGGATCCATCTTTAACAACTGTATAGTGTCTAAACTGTATTAACTACCTGTATTTATACACAAAGGTTTTCCTTTTCTGTTCAGCTGTTTACCCTTTAACCCTAGTTTAATCAGAGGCTTAAAGAAACACATAAGGTTAACTGCATGTTCAGATAATTACCTAGTTTCAGGTTCACACTGGCAACTTCACTTGACTTCCCTTGATTTCCCTGCTGCATTTTTCCAGTGATTGGTTACAGGTTATTACTGTATAACAATAAGTATAAGTGTGCACCTTTCAGCGGTGGAAGCATTTTTAGTTCATCCATCCATTATCATCCACTTAATCCACATGAGGTTATAGGCCAGCCTGTGCCCAACTGGTAACTCTGGGCACAAGGGCAGGAACAACTCTAAACGGGGCGCCAATCAATCCACACATTAAGGGCCACTTTAATGACACCAGTTTACCTAACATGCATGTCTGTCCGCCTGTGGGAGGAAACCGGAGTACTCGGAGTAAAAACACGCAGACATGGGGGGTGAAGTACGGCACCCGAAGTACTTTACTTAAGTAAAAGCAAAATTTTTTAATAAATACTTGAAAAAAAGTTGTATTAACTTATATATTTTATTCAAGTAGAAGTATAAAAGTACATGTCCTTTAGCATGTTTTTAATCGAGGCCACTATTGAGGGGTACACACATCAATAACATTGAGGGTACAAAATTGTTTGTTCTACAACCACTACATAAATTATCTGCAAAAAACATAGATATGTCATTATCATCATTAGCTGAGCACAATAAAACAGAATAAAACATTTATAAATGTTGCTAAATTGCTATTAACTATTCATTGCTTATATATATTCAGTACTGCAGTAAATCAAGACATTTATCCCGAAACTATAACTGCACACTCCAGTTTCTCCATCTTTAGAGCAATTCTTCTTTTAAAGGTATCTTTGCAAATCCATTAGAAATATTCTAAAGCTTTTTTAATATACCTATTATAGCTATTCATCACAGAAATATAATTCCAATGGACATGGAAAACATATAGTGTCTGGTTAATAAAACATGTAAAGTGTATAGTTATTTTGGGTAGTAAAATGCATTAAGCTGAACATTACAAAGTGTGAGAAAAACTAATATAGTTGGATACTATCAGAGTGCACAACTGCACTTTGGCGGTTCATTTATTTTGGGTGTATGCAGTGCACTCAGGACTTGGACTGATTGGCACTGAGTATTTTTTAAATGCTACAACCTTCCTGAGTGTTGTTGCTGACCATGTCAGTCTTTATGACTACAGTATACCATCCAACAGGATGTGCAATGTCACAAAGCTCAAATTATCTCAAACTAATTTCTTTAACATGATTTCAATGGTCGCCACAGTCACCAGATCCAATGGATATTTGCATCATAAGAATAGTTAAGGCACTTATGAAGGCAAATGTGTTACCAGCCCAATAATAGCTTAAAATATACAGATGTTTATGTTTACTTCAACATTGGCTTTCTTTTCTTATCATGGTGAGTATTAAATTGATAGTAAGACTATGAATATCATCATGTAATCACTTATAAATGATATCTTATTACTGTAGCAGCTTTTCTTCTTTATCCCTTCAGGACAAGGGATTCTACATGTTAGAGTTCACAAAGGAAGTATAAAGAGGAAGTGAAACGAGGACGGCCAGCTCAGCAGTCAACACTATGTGTCTGTTATTTCTATTCCACCACCTAATGATGTGTTTCTGGAGGATCCCTGACCTTATTACTTCCTGGTACTAATGTCACTCCTTGCATAAGCATTTGCATTTTATATTTACATTTACAGCATTTAGCAGAAACCCAGATTTATGGAAGTGCTTTGCTTTTTCTTGGTAGACATGACCTCATGCTATTACAAATAGCCATGAACCCAAGAACAACATGCAACTAAATCTCTTTTAGAATATGATGTAGGTAAAAGCAAAAAAAAAAAAAAAACCTAAGTGTTTTTATGTGAACATGTAGCTTGTCTTCACTTATGTGCTGAGAGAATACGTGGGACTTTGAAAACAAAACAAGAGACTCAGCCATTCAGACATCCAGTGGAAGTTCCACCATCTGGGTAACCATGTGAAGAAGAGACAGTGCTTGTCTTCCTTCAAAATTAAATGGTGGGTCCAGTCAATCCAAGTTTCAGTGTCAAATAGTAAACTGCAAATATTAAAATGAGGCATTACTCCTGAAATATACTTTGACTTTTATTTCATTGCAGACAGTATGAACCCGAGATATTACATGTTTTCATGTTTTGTTAGTAAACATCCATTCCTGGATTTCAGGGTTTCAACACAGTCCAAAACAGTTTGGATTTGTTTGTTTTGTTTTGATTTTGACAGTTTGATTTATTCATAGGTTGTGATTTCAAACAGGTGACAAGTGATTATAATCATGATTTGGCACAAAATCAGTGCAAATGACTAATCTGAGGGTTTATTGTATTTTTCCCCAAACTTTCATTGTTGATGTTTTTTTAAACAGTTGCTGTCTGTCAACACACAAGTAATACAATAAAATAATACATACAAATAATTAAAAATTGTTGCTCTTTGGCATTAAATATAAGCTTTATTAAAATATCTGTAACAATAATAATAATAATGAAATGTGAAATGAGATGTCTGAGATGTCTGAGATGTGGGGGTCAGGTTTTTTAGGCCAGGTGGATTTGAGTTTGTTTTTGAAGGAGGGGATTAAAGATTTTGTCGCAAAAAAAAGTTTTTAATGTAAAATTTTATTTTTTAGACATTCTACCTGGCTGTGCTTAATTATCAAACACATATATGTACACACACAGATTCAAATGTTAATGTAAATGAAACCTCTGATATTACAATCCGTCTAGCAGACATGAACCAGGCAGAACAACCACCCAACATGTTACCAACTTACAGTGGTAGGTAAACACAGACTCCTGACCAAGAGCAACTAACTAACAAAACGGTTTGCAAGTCCAGATGCTGTTTACCCCCAGATGGAGTGGCAGCGGGGACAGCCAATCACACGTTAGCAAGAAACGGCAGAGCCAATCAATAAGCTTGTGTGCAGTCTAAATTAAAACAGGCTTTAGCTTAAGCGGCCATTTTCCGCTTGGTCCTAGTACTTAAACCGTCTCCATTTAATAAAGTGTAACAATGTTTTTGGACAGTAAAAAAGGCTGAGGATCAAAACTGCCTTTACCTTTACTTACTTACCTCTAAAAACAAAGCAACACCTGCGGTACTATCTTCAGCACTATCTTATTATCCCATAGACGTATTCTCTAACATTACCTGAACTTCACATTCCCTCTTTAGAATTAAATTCTGTGCTCAAACCTCAGATCATCATGATCTATTGAACCCTCTTGTCTTCTTGGTGGCTTTATCAGTAAGCTTCTCTTTTCGGCTCATCCACCACCTTGACGCTAATAGCCTGACTTGCACACATCACCAACTCTCAGAGGAGGCAACTCCCACTAAAACCCTCCAACAAGAACTCCATCCTTACAGAAACTCCTCTTCAGATTTCAGTGAGAGTTTCAATGGAGAAATAACAACTCTCCAACAGACCTGGCTGGGTACTGGCAGTGTCTCATTCTCCTTTTAAAACAGAGCAGAAACAGTTTTCTTTCACTTCAATTTCAAGTCCTGCATTTTTTATACAAGAATTTGTTCTCAACCTATTTCTTACCCTCATCCTAACCCGTCCACATCCTCTTTACACAGACTCTTCATTATTGTAATTTTAAATACTCTGTTAATATTTTAAAATTCTGTTTTTTAAACTTTTAAATCACTTCAAACTTATTAATAACATAACTTAATTCTTACATATAGCAACTAAGCTGCCCAAGGATGATGGGTCCCTTTTTTAGTCTTTACCCTCTTCTTTATGATGTTTAAGCAGTTTCCCTTGCCACTGACACCCTAAGCTTTTCCACTTGTAATTGGTCTTAGATATTAAAAGATCCACTGTAAAAAAACACTATAGAAATAAATCTGACATTGACTTTGATGATTTCACCCATTTTGCATACCATTCAAGCATCCTTTTGTGATTGTTCTGACAGTTCCTGTCCATAACCCCCAATTCCTAAAGTAAACAACCTTGATACCAATCAGTCTGGTTATGAGATCATTCTAAATAGACCGCGCTCCGTGGAGTAACTGAAGCAGTTCAAAGACCCAATTAAAACATCATATCTTCAGTATTTATCCTTCTAGATCTGCCTGCTGCATTTGATACTGAGATAATGAGATGTCTATGTAAGCTCTCAGTCATCCAGTTCATGGTAGACTTGAGTTTTGAGTTTGAAGGCAATTATACTTCTTCTTCGTTTCTTGAAGAGAAATCTCTCAAACCTCAAAAGGCTTCTTCAGTTCTCGAAAGCTGATGCAGGCTCCTAGGTATTTAATTCCAATGGGGTTGTCTCCTTGGAGGTGGTCCTGAGGGTCTTTGACCCTCCCTGCCAATACATGGGCCATTATGATTACAAGAAATATCGAGATATCCTCAGATTCTTATCTCCAGACTTGCTAAATATGAGGTTCTTCAGACTTACTAGACTGATCCTAGCAGGGGGGACTGTGGTCTAGTGGTTACTGTGGACCAGAACGTTCAGGGTTCAAATCCCACCTCTGCTAAGCTGCCACTGTTGAGTCCTGGAGCAAGGCCCTTAATCCACAATTGCTTGAACTGTTGGTCTGTATCAGTTGTATTTTTCTCTGAGTAAGGGTCTGCTAAATATGCTAATAAATCTGCAAAAAAATGTAATACCATGCTTAGTTTCGCTTTTATCACTTCAAATAATTACTGCAGGAGTGCTGTACCAGTTCTTTGTCCATTCTCACGGGTTTCTTTTGCAAAAAATCTAAATGTTTTGATCAGAAAAGCTACTCAGGTAGTTTTGGTTTGTCTATGTGTTCCATTGCTCCACTACAGAGCATTCAGAATGCTGCATTCTGGTCTACAATTTGTTTCATGTAATTCCTTTACTGAGATCATTCCACTGGCTTTCTGTTCCAGCCAGGATAAAAAGGGTTGTTCTGGCTTTTCAGGTCTCAAAATATTCTGTGTCACATTGTTTACATTCTTTGGTTCAGATCTACACATTTGCACACCAACCTCAGTCTTCAGCTTCAGGGCACCTGGACAAATCCTTATCTGCCTGCAAAGCCATAGCTCAGTGTTTCCTTCACCAGCAGACAATATGAAGCCAAGACGTTTCATGTTTTGTCTGGTCAATTTAATTAAATTTGCTAATAAACATGAATTCCTGTATTTAAGGCCAGCAACACATTCCAAAAAAGTTGGAAGGGGGGCAAATTATGGCAAGTCATTAAAAAATAAGATGATTTCAAACAATTGGTGTCAACAGGTGACTGTAATCATGCAAAATCAAGCAACATCCACAAAAGAGCAGATGTATTTTAAAAACAATGTTCCTCAAAGAATGATCAAGTCAAGTTCATTTGTCACATATACATTGTAGCAGGTACAATATACAGTGAAATTGGAACCATTTACCTGTCCGAACATACAATATGACAAGGTGGGGGGATTGGGGGGGTGGAGAGACAAGACAGGTAGACGTAACAAAGGAAAACTAGAATATGGTAAACATTGGGAAAGATTGGAGATAAAAAAAAGCCCCGCCCACATACTGTCCTCCGAGGAGCACAGTATATGAGCATGAAAAAAAACTCCTTAGCACATAAGCACATATAATGACATTTGACGAAAGACCAGCCACAGGGAAGGGGGAAAGGGATTGAGAAAAAAACAGCAACAACGAGCGGCCGTCCGGTATATGGCAGCTGACGTGGGCAGCGCTTACACAGACCCGTCACGATGCGACTGGGGGGAGAAGCAGAAAAAGGAAGACGTGTTCATAGGTTGGGAGAGAGGGGGAGCCAAAGAGTCGCTTGCCCGAAAGTACCAGTCCGTGTCCATAGCACAGCAAACTTCCAGACAGGCCACGCCCCAGCAGTCTTAGGAAAAAGGGGGGGGGTTTACATATGATTTACATATTTTCCCCTCTACAATAAATAATATCATTATTCGATTCATGGAATCAAGTGAAATTTCAGTGCATAAAGAGCATGGGTGCAAGCCTAAACTGAACTCCCATGATCTCTGATCCTTCAGTTGGCACTGAACCACATTGATTTCTCTGGGCTCAAATGCATCAAGGATGGAATATCACATAGTGGGAATGTGTATGGTGGTCAGTTAAATCAGTATTCCAGATATTGTTTGGGAAAAATGGAAGCTGTGCGCTCTGGACCAAAGTCAGAAAGGACCATCCAGACTTTAATCAGCAACAAATCCATGAGCCAAAGTCTGCAATGATATGGGACTCTGTCACTTATTACACTCATTACACACAAAGTACACTCATTGACAAAAAAATGGTGCACACAGTTAGAAGCTTTGTATTTCTACAAAACTTGTCATCCTTAGTGCTTCCCTCACTGTTAATAAAAACGCTCTGAAATGCTGCTTTTGGTAGTTAGGTGCTTTTGGGTCCCTCTTGCTGAGAGATTGTTGACAGATGTTGCAGCGGGGCCTGGTGATCCTGTACACGTTGTTTGCGGAAGCTAGTATTCCAACTGGTCCCATAAATGCTTGATTGGCGATAAATCTGGCAATCTGGCAAAAACATTCATAAGAAAAACTTGCAATATGTGGGTGAGCATTATCCAGCTGAACATACTGCCATTAAAGGCAACACTTGTTCTCGCATATCACTATCAACGTGACCAAATGTCGTCTGCGATGGCTCCCTAGATCATCACATCAGCAATTGGGGCAGTGCGAAACGCTTGACCACTGCTGGTTCCCAAACAGAAGTTAGATTTGTCACTAAAGACGATACGGTTGAAGTTGGCAGCAGTCCAGGTTTCTCATTCACAACACAACTGCAAACAAATGCTACGATGCTAACGCAGCATTTAGGCTAACAGACCTCATACAGTTTAAAAGTGGACACTGCTGAAGCTAAATATCATGCTGGTGCTTTAGATGTTTTGAATTGCTGGAGGTGCAATGTGCTGTACAACAGATCAACAGTGAGTATACATTGAGGTTTTAGAGCAACATAATTGTCTTCTCAGCAAGACAATACAAGACCACATGCTGCACACATTACGGAGGCATGGTTGAGGAAAAAGAGCATACAGGTACTGGACTGGCCTGCCTGCAGTCCTGAACCAATCCTCAAAAGAGACTGTGTGGGGAATTTTGAAATGGAAACTGCGACAACAGAACAGTACTTAGAACGGTAAAACAGCTTGTTCCCAATGTAAGTGTAAGGAACATGATGTGTTTTTATATATTTCCCATACTGTCCCAACTTTTGATGTGGGCTGTAATATATTGAATTAATTGACTTTCACACCCAATATAGGAGTCCTTGAAATAAGTATACGATGTTATTTGGCTTATTGCTTCACTATGTGAGGATAATGTAACTCTGACTCAGTCAAGATTTCTTCAATGTTTTCACTTGGTGTCATTTCTTGAAACTTTCTAGAATCTCAATAATGTCTGATGTAGTGGGAGTGGGGCAGATTGCAGCCTCATGAACTGCTGCACCCCAACAGCTGCTCTGCTGACAAAACCTCCTCTGCTGCTCCCTGAGCCATTTAAACTTTAAAGACCATCCAAAGGGCCAGCTGTAAGTCTGCAAGTGTGTGTACAGAGAGACATTTCTACAGTCTCTCTGTCATATGGCCAAACTTATTGAACTGGAAGAGAGCCTGAGAATATTGTTATAAGTGTTTTTAACCTTTTCCAGGAATACATAGGGTACAAAATGGGAGCATTTATTGCTAAGATGTTGCTGCCTACAATCAGCAGCTTGGTGTTTCTACCTGCAGCCAGTGTGGCTGCGAAAAGAGGCTTTCACATGGAGGCCATGATATACTTCTTTACCATGTTCTTCACATCGGTAAGAGGCCCATGGGCTCATGGTTTATGCATTTGTGTGCTGCTTAACCCTAAAGTTTGTTGCTTTGTAACTGCATTGTTATAACAGTAGTTGTATTTTTACGTAATATAAAATCCCTATGGATGTCTTGGCATTAATGATTAGTACTGAACACTGAAACATATTTGTGCTTTGCAGAAACTTTTAGCTGTAACAGTGGCAGCAATGTCTGTTTTGTGTTTGAAGATGTTTTAACAAACATTAATTCATATTATTGCAGTGGTTAAGTCTGAAAATGTTTCTATATGTTTAAGTTATCAATAAAATACATGTTTAAGAAAAATATTCTCAATAGCTGATCAGAAAATAAAGTGGTCTGCCTTTTTCTTGTGAAACACATCTGATTCAGTACTTAAAACCCCAATCTATTAAACATTATGTATTGAAAAAGAAAGACAAAGTTCATAACGTTTTTCTATGATGTTGTAGATCTATCATGCATGTGATGGACCAGGCCTGTCTGTTCTGTGCTTTATGAAATATGAAATCTTGGAGTACTTCAGTGTTTATGGCACAGCTATCTCCATATGGGTCACTTTGCTAGGTGAGTATCAGGATTTCATAACCAAAAATACTCCTCATGTCATGTCAAGTCAAGCCACTTTTGCTACAGTCTTGGTTAGACAATTTAAGCTTACAGCTTCAGTAGGGGCCAAAAGTCTGAAAACACATAGAAATGCTTCTATTTTTAACATGTTCTATCTAGAAGATGGTTTTCATTACAAATTATTTCATCAACATAACTATGACAGTTTACCAGGACCACTGGGGATACAGTATCTACACTAGCCCCATCGGCACAGCTGTGCTCATGATCTTAGTCAAATCAGTGAGAAAGAGAGAAACAGTTGCAGGTGCTGCTCATCAGCTGAAGTCATGTGTCAGGATAGGTTTTTTCTATTTAGTTTAATGACAATGGGATTTGGTCTGAATTTTAATCAAATGTTTTAAAGAAAAGAAAATGTAACTTTAAGGTCTGTCATTTTAAAAAATCAGACTATGCATTAATCACACCAGTGGTTCTCAGACTTTTACTGCAATGCCCTAATTTTGTAGATTAAAAAAATATCCTCCTTTCTGGCACACACATCATTTGTTCCAGAACTAAACTGAAATTTAGAAGATTTCCTTACAAATCATAAAATCAACATCTTAGGGTTTTTAAAAAAAAGTTGGATGTTGAGAATGAAATCATACCACTTTAAGAATATATATTTTTTTATAATTAAGTTTCAAGAATAATGTTGTTTATTCTCAAACTACTACGAGTTTATTCTCAGTTATTTTGCAGTATTTCTAAACCACCTTCATACGGAGTCTCTGAAAGGACGTGGTGAATATTTTTGTAAGTGAAATATTTCCACCACATTTAGTACGTCGTGAGCAACACTTGTGCACCAGCCCAGACTTCACACTCAGTTTGCTTAATAAATGGATACGATATGGACAAGTTTATTGAAGTGCATTTTCAGCTAAGTCACAAATACAAGGGTATAACATTTAATCTAGCTAACATGACTCTAAAAAAAAATCATAAAAATATTCCTGCATGGTAGATGGACGATAACAGGGAACAATGAGTAACAGTCAGAAGTGTATTAAAATCCAGTAAGTGTGTTAGTCACTTGGTAGTAACTGATTCAAAGATAAGTAGTGCTCACGACTTTTTGAAGTGGTGCTCACAAGATATTTAATTTTAAAAAATTTTACCATGTCCCTTCAGGGGCTCCATATCTTCATAGCATAACACTTTTTTATCTAATATATGAATCACTTGATACATTTCAGAATTCATTGTGAAGTATTTGTTATGCCCATATATCCCTGCCCATCATTCCTTAAGTGCCCGAGTGTTACTTAGCCTTCAAGTTGCTCTTGCCATGCTTCACTGAAGATTCTGCTACAGTAGGAATCCTTCTCTACACATGCATTATTACTAGTGCTCTCAGACTTTGGCCTTATCTGTGTGCTCTTGAAACATTTCTACAAAAGGGTTACAACTGTACAGATGAATGTGACGTGACGTCTTATTGCAGAAGACAGCTGACTATTCATTTGTGAGAGTCATGCTAACAATATGACAAGTGTTTATGTCTGGGATTCTAGCGTGTCATGTAAAGAGTGTGCACTCATTATGTCCTGTTTCTCTCTGACCCAGCTCTGGGGGATTTTGAGGAGCCCAAGCGCTCCACACTCACCATGTTTGGAGTGCTTACCTCAGCGGTGAGGATATACCAGGACCGCTGGGGATACGGCATTTACTCTGGCCCCATTGGCACAGCTGTGCTCATGATCTTAGTCAAATGGGTGAGAAAGAAAGAAACAGTTGCAGGTGCTGCTGGTGTTGTAGTCATGTGACAGGATAACTGTTTTCTATTCAGATTGATGAAAATGAGATTTGGTCTGGTTTGGAATGTTAAGAAAACATTGTTAATGTCTGTCATTTGAAAAAATCTGATTATGCATGAATTACATCAGTGGTTCTGTTTTTAACTGCAGTTATAAATATTTCAGCCCCCCAAACTATGACACACAAAGTTTTGTTCCAAAACTACACTGGAATTTAGATTGAATATTGTAATTCACACAAATTCTTATTGAACAAACAAAATTAAGTGACAAATCCCCCATAAACTGGCCCGCCCCCAACCCGGGATATAAATAAAAACAGTTTTTTCTTTTCTAAGAATAGCTTTTCTTACATTTACTCTAATAGTTATTTCATTGCAGATAGTATGAACCTGAGATAGTTCATGTATTGTCTGGTCAACTTTATTTAACCAGGCCTGCATTTCTGGCCTGAAACACCTTCCAAAAAAGTCTGGATGGTAAATAATTTATCAATTCGTAATGTTACCATTTCTTTTCACCACACTTAAAAGGCGTTTTTGCACAGAAGATACCAAGTGATTTTATGTTTCGGGGGATCTTTTGTCCCATTCTTCCCATTTCATGACACATCTTAAGGGGTGCTACAGTCCCACAGTCACATTTTTCATTACAAAATTCGACATGTAAGCGACTAGCATTCCTACATACAATGTGTGCACCTTGTGGATTTACATTGGTTTGTTGTAAAATGCATGCAATTCACGTCCCTGGAAAAGATGGCATCTCAAAGACAGCATATGTTGCTCTAAAATCTTTTTTATGTATTTTTCTGAATGAATGCAACCATCACAGAAGTGTAAATTACCTTTACTACTGACACAGCTCTAAACCTTTACAGTCCCTGGATTTTTTGGTCTTTGTTTCGGAACACATGGCATCCATCAAAAAAAAAAAAAAAAAGACGTGGAACACTGATCTGACCACAATACACATTTCCACTGTGTGATGGTCCATCCTGGATGCCTTTAAACCAAAAAAAGTCAATGCTGCTTTTGGACATGGTTAACACGAGGCTTCTTTTTTGCAGGGTAAAGTTGTAAGTGGCATTTTAATGTAATTTTAAATTGAAGTGCTTGACAAAGGTTTGCCAAAGTAATCCCTTGCCCATGTGGTTATAGTGGATATTGTTGATTAGTGGTTCTTGATGCAGTGCACCCTTGCATCCTGAACCTTTATGCACTGAAAATTTTCTGATTAACTAAATTATGCACTGTAGAAGGAGAATATTTAATAATATACAACAAGAAATATACTTCACAAGTACATAAGAAATCAATTTAATTGTTCTTTTGAGGTATGTAGTTTTTAAACATTTCTTTAATTGTCATTTGTTGTCAAACTAGAAATCTGGATAATTTAGCTCAACAAAAACTCTAATTATTATTTAATTTTGATTTATTAATAGCTCTAAATTGCCTGTTTCTCAGTTTTTTTTGTAATGTTTGGCAGACCTAAAATGCAGAAATGGGTGTTTATTACCAAATCATGTCCAGACATTACATTTCTAAGATTCATACAGTCTGCAATGAAATAAAAGTCAAAGTACATGTAAGAAACACTGTGTGTTTTCTATATGCATTTTCCCAACATATTCTGATTTGGTGTTGTGTATTCTAGACCCACTTTCCTGATATTCAGATTTTCTAAGCGTTTCTCAGAGAGGCTCTGCTATGCAAGTGAATAATCAATTCTAAGTATTCTTCTACTGTTTTAGTTACAAAAAATGAAAGAGAAGAAGGGGCTGTACCCAGACAAAAGTGTGTACACTCAGCAAGTGGGACCAGGGTGCTGCTTTGGAGCACTGGCTTTGATGCTTCGCTTTTATTTTGAGGTAATAAATGCTAAGGACTTTTTTTCTCTCAATTTAAGTACACGTCCAAGAAGTAGCTAAATAAATAAATATGATATGATAATGCCATCTATGATCATGCCCTCTGTTTGTTCTTGCAGGAGTGGGATTATGCTTATGTGCATAGCTTTTACCACCTGTCACTGGCTGTGTCTTTTGTGATGCTGTTGCCAAAGAAGAACCGATATGCTGGAACAGGCCGCAATGCTGCCAAACTCAACTGTTACACACTCTGCTGCTGTGTATGATGTCCCTTTCTTGTAGTGGTAGGGCTAGAAAACATGGTCTTAGTGAAACAGTAGTGCACTTGAATATTTACTGCACTACTTACTACTCAATACTTAATAACTTAATGATAAAGAAGCTTCTTTGCCTTTCTGATAGCAGACATCCAAACTCCAAGGAAAAGCAAATACCCGTACTATTTGGACAACAGCACAAAAGCCCTGGATGAGGGTCTGCGGTCCTGGTCTGCCATTTCGCCACTCTCAGCAACGTACCACGAAAGAGGAAAAGATGTCTGCTCTGAGCAGTCCAACAGTGAAGACAGTTATGTGACCTTCAGGCTAGCCACCGGCATACAGACTGGCCTACACAGCTACCATAACAAACTTTAATGTTGAAAGGATTTCACGCTACAGTCTAGAGCAAAAGGTTGCTGAAGCTTTCAAATGTGTACACATGCAAATCAGAGGTGTAACATAAAACCAGACGGTCGTAGGGTTACCAAGACTGCTGACATTCAGCTGGAAAGTTAAAAGTTTCAAAACATAGCAGACATTTTATTTCTCCAAAATGAATAAATTGTCTTTCAGATGTCCCTCAGGAGAGACCACTCTCTGAGAAATGGACATTAATTCAATACAAAAAGCTGAAAAATGACAGCATTGAGGGGAAAAACACCTAATTTTTCATATTTATTGTCATGTCATCTGGTACATAAGTCATTTAAACACAGCTAAACAGAGAAGTCGTTCCAAAAAGAAGAAGCAAACAATCATTCTAAGCTGCATGGCAACAGGTAGAGAGCAGTAGATTTATTCCAATGTACTGATAAATATATTTTATTTCCTTGAATTATCAGTGTTTAATATGCCAGTAAATCTATGTAAATATATTTATATTTTGTAATACTATTATTTAAGTTTTTGTGTTCATAATGTCTTTCTGTTTTAATTCTAAAAAAAGATTAAATGTATTGGAATGTTTTTGTTTTATTTTTGTTTTTCGAATTCAAGTGTTTTCTACAATTTGTATTTTGTTTCTCATTCAGGACAGTTTATCTGTATGTATTTACAGATCCAAGTTTGGAACAAATACTTCTAACAGTAATTCCCATCACTATTCATTTATTTCCTCCATTTAGACTCAATTCCATCTGCTCACTCCTAACACAATTCAAAAATTGCGAATGTAAATGCTGTGCTTTAAAAAAAACAGTCTCTTGCCAACTGTGAATAAAATCTTGGTCTGCAAAGCGTTTTTTGACTGGAGGCCAGGCCGCCGGCTCAAGGTGTTTTTGTCTGGGGAGAAAGCTGCCAGTTTCTTTCTGTCCTGACTGCCAAAAAGAGTGACGCACTTTCGAGGGCTTTAATAGCTACTGTTTGTTCAAAACCACTTTATTTATGGTTTAGACCACAGAACAAACAGACTGAGGAAGCTCCACTAAAAGATCCACTTTTTTATCTCACACATCCACGTTGTGTCAAGGTTATTGTCTACAAGGTGATAGCAAGGTCATTTTGCATGTTAAATAAATGAATAAACAAACAAGCATTGGATACTTTTAACAGCAGGGCTACACTTTCACATCCTGGCTGTTGCTAAGCCAATACCAGAAGCTACAATAACTGGCCAATGATGTTTTGGGGCTGGCAAAATGATTGCAAGAATTAAACAGAGAGCGAATAATGGTGCATTTTTGCTGTCTGAAAAATGTTGTTTGGTGTTGAACGTACTGTCATTATACAAAAGCTCAAATTCAAATAAAATGCATTCAGTGGGTAATAGCATTAATCCATGACTTAACTATCATGAAAATTGTGCATATATGATTGAGACTTAATACTGACTTAAGACTTAATAAAACCATTATTGATACAGTGGGTACAGAAAGTATTTAGACTCCTTAAAATGTTCACTCTTTGTTTCATTGAGGCATTTCACTATGATCAAAAAAGTTCATTTTATTTCTCATTAATGTACACTCAGCATCCCATCTTGACAGAAAAAAGACATGTAGATATTTTTGTAAATTTATTTAAAAAAAAAAACAATGAAATATCATATGGTCATAAGTATTCAGACCCTTTGCTCTGACACTCATATTCAACTCACAAACTGTCCATTTCTTCTTATAGTTCTTGAGATGTTTCTACTCCTTCATTGG
>JAUZSU010136877.1:0-15970 GCA_034780255.1 Parotocinclus maculicauda | reverse complement strand
TATATGGTTATAAATGTGCCCCCCTTAAAAACACACTGGCCCCACCTCGGCCCCCCTGGGGATTTTGGTCTAGAACCACCACTGTTTTTAACGAATAAAAACCTTAACTAAACCTATTAGTATTATTACCTATTATTATTGCTTATTTATATGTGAACAAAACTAAAATCTGTTTTGGGATTTCGTCCCAGACTTTCTCTCACTCCCGCATATTGAATCCTTGCGCCCGTTCCACACTTCTTTAACTATATCCTCTGCTATTTAAACCCCTTGTCAGAAAGAAAGCTTGTTATCTGCTTTAGTCCATCACAACAAGGCACACACACACACACTTTAGTGGCACACTCAAGAGACACCAATTAACCTAACATAGATATTTGGATTGCAGGAGGAAACCCAGACACAGGCAGAACATGCTTTAGGCAGGCAAGGTTCTAGCTGAGACTCGACCCGGGGTATCTGACAGTGCTGTACCATCCAATTCAAGAATTACAAGGTCACATTATCCAGGTCAGGGTCGCAAGCATGCCATGGACAGGTCACCTGCCCAGGTGTCCAGGAAGACCGCTGTGCCACCCAAGCACCCTAAGAACATGTACAAACTCAAAGACCTTCCCAACCCATAATTTTTTAACCTTTCCATGTACATTTTACAAATTCTATGTCCAACTTTTGGGCCTAACTGATCGCGTGAAGAATTTCTTTGTTCTAACTTTTATTAAAAAAACACTTTACAAAGCTTTGTAACTGTACAGGAACATACACAAGGCTGAATTAAATGGGTTAATAATAAACACAACGAGATGATAACATAAAACACAATTAAATAAACCAAGGACTGGACAATTAGGGACTTTTTACCTGTTTATGAAAGCATTTTTATGTCTAATTAGTCTCACTGGTGATTCGTCTTTTGGACGCTTTGCCAATACATTATAACAATAATAACTTGAGAAAGCAACAGGTTTTCAATCCTCAGGATTGAATTAAATGGGAGGGGGATTCTGGATTCTGGTTAAAAAGGTTTAAAGACATATCAGTTAGAGAGGAATGAAATCTCAACGTCACTTTATAACAGCCTGCTTTAGGACAATGTTTGCACTCTGACTGTTTCTATTTAAGCTCAGTCCTAACAGTCCACTGGATCCAAACAAACTGAACTTTATAGCTTGATCTGTAACAGATTTCAAACATCAAGCCTTATTTTTAAACAATGGCAGGATCTCGGGTTCGATTAGGCGCTCAAATGCTCCTGTTAACAAAAACAAGGCTTAGCTAAGCTTAGCTTTTTAAAGTAGGTTAGCTGTGATTTTATGAAACCACACCAACACCACATGTTTAAATGCAACATTTGATGACTAATCACCTGCCAGGGAGACGTAAATAAGCACAGAAGAAATCTTACTCTGATCGCCTGGCTAAAATCATCCTTAGTCAGCAATACTCTGAGCCCTTCAATATCTCCCTCAAATACAATAGGAATCCTTAGGGATGTCAGGTTTTTCACTTGCAATGTTCAAAAATAGTCCACTGAGTTTATATACCTGGTCTAGGTCAGGAGATCTAACAATTATGAGTGCTTTGTGGCCTCATTCCAAGCAGTGCTTAAACATTTCTGCAAGGGAGATACTGTTTAATCTGTGCCGAGGCCAGCACTCAAGAATGAACTATGCACTCTAGCTCTGGTTTACACCCTGACCTTCTGTTACAGCTGTTCTGATGGGATGCGGAAATGGACTCTGGACTACCTCATTTCTTGTCTATTAAACTTGATCAACATCACAGCTTGCATTTTCATGCATTTGCGCCTCTTCACCCCAGGCACCATATCTTTTAAATGGAGGTAGTGACATTCAGCTCCTTCCTCACTGTGCTTAGGACTGCACTAATAATCCCACAGAGGCAGTTGTTCTGGCCAAGGCCCATGTCTATCCACACTTGCCCCCTGAAGACAAAGCCATCATGAGTATATCATCCAGTCCTTTATTTTGGGTTTCATCTGCCCCTTGACCTCTCCATTCTCTGTGGGGTTTTTCACGTGCTGAAGCAGGACTTTACTCTCCACCCTGTATTTATTATTAAACTTAACTAATATAACCAAGATATATACTTATATTCTGTCATTGTTTCCAACTTAAACTACTTATGACCACTATCTGGTATACCAACCTGAACAGCAGAATGCATACAGTCTGATTCGATTACAATAGGGGATGATTGGAAGGTTACTTTTAGCACCAACTCTGGTCACTATGAATACTTTGTAAAGTCTTTTCTTGCCGCCCTTCTAGCTGAAACATGCTTGAAATGTTCAGGCTGGCATACACGCAAATTTACCTGATTTGTGCTGCCATATCTACTAAGTCCTGCACCACCTCCTATACCACAAGCACTTTGTTGAGACAGAGAAGCCACTGATTTGCCAATTGTTTATTGGACTATATTATTAGGCCTTCCCAATCTGCATCCCATCACCTCTACCTCTTTTAAGCTGAGCAAAAGCATGACATGGCATACCGGGAACTTAGCTTTTGAGCTGGATCGTAAGGAATGGAGGCACTGGTTCGATGCATTCCTTTACTTTCTAGTGGACAGTAAGCCTACCCATGTGGTCCACCAGACCATGGGCTACCCAATTACAGTACCTTGGCAATTGTAATGACAATTCTAGGATCATTCTTGAGTCGGAGAAACTTTTGTATGGGTCCTATCCCAGTTGCAGCCTTGTCATAGACTTGCACAAGTTAACATATTAGCCTATTTACAAAAAAACAACTAGCCAATAACTTGTCTTATTGGCTAGTTTCTTTGTAAATAGGCTAATATGTTAATTTATCTTAACTGATCAGTGAGAACCTTCATTCTATTAGACAAACTGTGCTAGAAAACAGGAAAGTGTTAAAACTTCTCGCACTAAAGGAGGGGCTATGTGTCTCATGCTCAGCACTTACTGCTGTATCTAAATTCCAGGCAACTCATTTCATAGACAGTGGGAACATTTGATAAGTTCATTTCATGGATAGCAATGGTGAAGCGTTCTCCACACCTCCTATTGTTTTAGCTTGCTATGCCATTACTATATCCTGTTTTTTATCCTGTGTATTTTTAGTTGATATGATGTGTTGACTAGGAATAATCGATTAAGGTTGTCCTCTTCATTTGATTGAAGGGAGAATTAAAGGGTGGGGAGCGTTATATATCTTTTTTTAAGGAGTCTGTCCCTGTAAAGCTCATTCCTTATGTTTAAGTAACATGGGAAATGTATACTGAACTCTGAAATTGAACACATCTGGAATGTCATACTCTATGCAGCTTCTACCTACATTTCGGTTCAGATATGAGTTGCAGATCTGCCTGAGGTGCAGGTGTTGTGCAAGGTATTTAATTACTTATTCAAGGTGCAACTGCCTGAAATCAGAAATCAGGTATTGTATAAGTTACTTATTTGATAGAAATATTTATGTAGTCTTGACAACCCATATATACTGCTCTCAAATATCAGGAAATATTTTTAAATCTAATATCCCATAGTGAAATATCCCCTAATTTTTGTGAGCAGTTACATAGAAATGCAGGGTTGGACTGGCCTGCCTCTGTAATCAACCTTCTGCTAATTACAAAATAGACTCCTGATTCTTATTCTCAGACGGGTTTTGATATACAAAACCACATTGCGTAGTCCTTAGCCAGGAAACCAACACAGGCATGGAAAGAACATGCAAATTCCATGCAGACAGAGCCTGGGCAGGAAATAGAACCAAGCATCTCTGCATCTATGAGATGACAGCACTAACCACTGTGATTTTAAATGGTAATATCTAAAAGTTTAAAGTCAAATGTGTACTTAAACAAATTGATTTAGATATTACATAATATACAATATACAATATGGTCTTTATATTTGACAAAGTATTTTCAGTTTTCCGTGTTACATCCATGTTACATTCTGTGAAACAGGACGTTTAACAAAATACTGTAGATGTTGACTGGAAACATAGATGTTGACTGGTCACATAGCAGCTTAGATCTGCTGCACACAATGTTTTATTTTAAACAATAATATTAATTCAAATGCAATATAAAAACATTTAGAACAGCACTGTACTGTACAATACAACCATTCTTACCTTAGTTTGAAACACAGATAAAGAAAACAAAAGGAACATTGTATTTTCTGTTGTTTTCTGCCTTCAAGTTTTTAGCCTTCCATGCGATTCTCTTTTCTGTCATCAGGTGTTGCAAGAGTTTGCTCATACTAGGTTTCTGTCATTCAAACATGAACTAAATGTATATAAACAGATGTACTATTTCCATTTAAAATTGTTAACAGCTTGGACGTTAAAGTAAACAATAGATACAAAATACAAAATCTTGAATTATTTTAGGCTTCTCTTCTGCTCACAGGTGAAAACCTGAGGTATCTCTCTTTTTCTGATCAGTCACACCTCCCCTGTTATTCTGTACCCCTGCTATTCTATTCTATTCTATGTTTGTCCCAAACTTCCAAATTTAGAACTTTGATCAACATGATCAAGATGGGGATTATGGGGAAATGTAGCTTAGTGAAACTTAATTGGCAGGAATCTCTGTGAGGGTCTGAGCAGGTTGAGGCTCACTCCAACCTCTCAATGAGACAATAGCTCACTTTTAAAGAAGGACCTATTTGGATGGTCCTGTGAATAATGGGCTAATTATAGGAGCGCCCCCTGGTCTTTCACTGGAGAGGATGTGGTCAAAATTAGACGAATAAAGGAAACAGGAAGTTGGGGGGAGCATCAGGAGAGCTCTACAATAGTGACATCATAAATGACTACAGATCCTAGACTGGGAATGTGAAACATTCGCTGAAAATAGGAGCTCTAAATGTGTGGTGTTTGTTTGTCATTAGGTTAAAGAGGGCAGAATCACACATAATAGCAGGAACAGGAGAGAGGAAGTGAGAAATTCTACAAGTCACATAGGCTACATCTTGTATAGACACCTTAGTTAGCTGTAGCTAATCCATTTAAATACACTTACTCATAAACTAAAAGTATTTCAGACATGCAGACATTCTGTTTTTAAGTTTTTGTTCTAATACAATTCATATATGCAATGTTAGCATTAACTAACAAGACAGACATTCGGATATAAAGCCTATACTTATTCAATTTATTCAATGATTTATTGCATAGCTACAACTTTAAAACATATAAAGAACTAAAATGATATTGGACTGCTTTAATTTTTTGGTTTTGTAGATTTAGATGAATGTGGCACAATGATGTATAATGGGATGCTCTGGGTGTTTTTCAATTGTAAAAATGACCAAACATTACTAAAAATTGGCCTCTGAAAAGCAGTTTTCATTTAATAAAAATAATTAAAAAGCTGTACAGAAGCAGGATCTTAAAAGGACCATTGGAATCGTACTGAGGAACTGACATATATTCAGGAAAGCAAGTGGCCCTTGGTCTCGGTGATGACTGCAATATAAGCCCTAATATGGAAACATTGCAAGCACGTCTGCCATTCATTTCCTTACCCATCCCTCTTTAGGAAAAACATTTAGTCTTTTGTCATTAGATGTGTGCAAATAAAGTCAGCTTCCTGTGCTATAGTGTTGTGGGATATATAGCAAGGGGACACAAATATCCATGACGTCAAGTAAAAATGATCAAATGTAGCATTTTTCTTAAAATTAATATAATGTATTTAATTAGAAAAAAAATATCAAATTAAATCAGCATAACAATTTCAGTAAAAAAAATCAATTTCAGAATTTATTTTGTTCCCCTTTTGCTTGTAATAACAGCATGCACTCGAGTAGACATGATAATTTTGCAAATGTGTTGATCCATCTTAACCATCTTATCCCAGCAGATTTCACGAAAAAAATTTTTTTTTGTTTTTTTTATGTTACTGAATACTTAGCTTTCTCTATCTTGTATCTTGTAGTGCCACCATAAATGCACGGTGGTGTTTAGGTTAGATGACTGTAGAGGATAGCCCTTGATCATCTGTGGTCTTCATAAAGACCCAAACCTGTCTTTTCACTAGTAGTCTGAGGCTTTTATCCTCCTTTTACCCTCCACTCTATATTGATCCTGATGTTGACATGGTTGCATCAGATAATTGCGACTGTGGTAGCCTAGGGGTTAATCTAGGGGTTAAGGTGCTGGCCTCTGGACCAGAAGGTTTGGTCCAGGGTTCAAATCCCACCTCTGCCAAGCTGCCACAGTTGGACCCTTGAGCAAGGTCCTTAACCAACCATTGCTTGAATTGTAAGACTGTATAAGTTGTAAGTCGCTCTGGATAAGGGCATCTGCTAAATGCCGTAAATGTAAATGTAAATGTAATTGCTACTAGACTTTGTCTGTATGATTAGAGCTTATTGTGTCTCCACAATGCAGTTTGTTGAAGCTCTGTGCAACACTACTCTTGTAAATTCAAACTTTCTTATGTTTTTTTTTTTTTAATCAGTTTTCTGATGGTTTTGCTCTCCTTTTCCTCTGGGTCTTGACTTGAAAGTTGCCTTAATGGTATTTTTTATGGTTAAAATTGCAACCAGGAAATGCTTGTGTATCTGTTTTATTAGTTTATTCAGATTTTTGGCAGTTATTCTCAGGTCTTCAGTCATAAAGTAAGCGCAATCACACTGAGATTGTGATTTCTAAAATCTTCAAAAAAATGACACTAGTGGATCACCTGGAAAGAAACTTTTTTGTTTGCTAATTTTCTTTCAATATATACATTTAAGTGGAAAAAGTTATTTAAGTGAAATTATTTTTGTATATATAAAATGAAATAACATTATTTGGCCAGAGGTTCCCAAACATTTGCAAAAGACTGTAAGAAATGAGCAAACTAAAGCAAGCATATTTTTCCATACTTTCTCCATGCAGCCTGTAGCAATAGAAGCCAGAAGGGCAACACAAAACACAGAAACAATCACATTTTGTAGTACATTTCAGTATTCTAGGATATCAACTTAAGGTCATGAAAAGTCTCATGAGAATTTTTGTGACTTTTTGTATATAACAACTGTGTGCGAGATACTTCCCTGGAGAATTGATATGGCTACACTGTAAAGCTACATGCATTAACAACAGATGCCTCCAAAGCATAATGCTACAATCGTAAGAATGTATTTGTGCAGAAGATACACTGGGTCAGATACTTAATAATAAAAAAAAAATTGGTCTCCAAGGCTAATTATTTGGTCCACTACGGTCATGAAATTCACACTGATAGGAATTGTCCGATCTGGACTTGGACAATCTGTTTCACACTACCCTTAACCCAATTTGCTTTTTGTAGAGACTGGATAGATTTTAAGTGTTTAAACAGTTGCTATTCTGTCTTTAAAGGGATAGTTTGGTCAAAAATGGCAACGTGGCTAACAATGAGCGAGAGATAGCAAAAACGGGTCAATTAGCATGACTACTGTTAGGCCTGTTATCTAGCTTAGCCAACCCTAGTGAAATCAGCTGAGGCATGTATGTGCATTATTTTTAAGCTACACATGGATGAATCATGTAAGGGGAAAGCCAATGAGTTCAGGCACACATGTCAGCGATAACAGTTCTGGTTTTCGTTCTGAATGTTTAAAGTTGGAGGTCCAGATGGTCCCCTGACTATAGGATGCATGCATGACTCTTGTGCTCTGAAGTAACAGAGGTTTGTTTGTGCAATTTACAGGGGATTTGTCTTCCTCCCTGACATGGGTCTGTCAAAGTGTTTTATGGTGCTGGTATCTTGGCTGCAGCTGTGTTCTGGGACTCCCAGAGGAAGCTATTGCTTGTTGAGTTTACAGTGATTAGCTCTCTTCCTGCTATGACCATGGACCAAGAGGCTGGAGGCCAGAGTGCAGCAGTCTGTGTGTGTGTGTGTGTGTGTGTGTGTGTGTGTGTGTGTGTGTGTGTGTGTGTGTGTGTGTGTGTGTGTGTGACTTATACTCTTGGTGAGGACCATATGTCCACAGAAGGATAGGATATTAGTGTAGATATTGTTGATCTAGTTGGTTTTCAAATGTAATCGCTTATTTACAAAAATTGCAACTTTCGTTAGAAATACAAAAAGCTACCAGAAGTTTTTCATTGGATTGCTGAGGTTAAGGCTGGGATTAGGTGTAGGAGTAGCAGTACTGAGCTACTATAATCACCATGTCTGTGAAAAGTCCCCATAAACATACATTTACCAACACTGTGTGTGTGTGCATGCGCGTGCATGCTTCAGAGCTCCCTAAAGTCTGTGTGGGTGGAAGTGCATTTTGCACATCTGTTTGAGTGGTGTATGGGGGTTTTGTGTCTCTGTAAACTCAACACATGTCTGCTAATGAACTTTGAATATATTTCTTCTACTTGTGATTCAGCACACCGTTGAGATTGGCTCACAGTAAGGGGCCTAATTTCCTACAGACCAAGTTGTCTTTGGCCATTTGCCCCTGATTCACCCCAGCCTTTAGAGTGGACATGATTAGTATCCAGCCAGGTTGAACAGTTCTCTTTGCTTTTGCATTTATATGTGGTAAAACACATGGAATTCCTCAATAAACTGCAGTACATGGTTACCATCAAAATCACAGTATTCAGAAGAAATCATGTGGAATGACAATGTAGATGATTTTTAGTGCTTTAAAGTTTGTAAATGAACCTGCTAAACGTGTATAAATGGTTTACACCAGTACTCAAATGCATTTGTTGATCAGTTTAATTTACAACGTCATAGGTTATCACATAAGTTTTACCGATGTTGAAGTTGAGTCAAATATATAGTTAAATACAAGACTGCCATCTAGTGGCAAATGCAGATAGCGTTTGCCTAGTCACGCTTCTTATTCCAGTACTGTATACAAAAATGAAAATCAATATATGCAGTATATAATGTTTTCTAACTCCTGTTATGTTAATTCCTGTTATAACTTCTGTTATTATGTGTGATGTTGACACACAAATACACGCACATATACAGTATATACTGCTCGAATTTCAAATTGAATGTGAAACGATTAAAAAGGAAGCATTTGGTTCTATTGCATTAAATAAGGTCACAAGAGAAGCAAATGAGTAGTAAGTGACAAATTCATGGTGGTGATGTTAAACTGGATAAGTACCATACATTGACTGTTCAGTAGGGTGTATGTTCACCCAAGACTGCCAAAACACACAAACAGACAGTGATGGGGTATGGACATGAACATATTTTCTTGTTTAATCCTCTGCCACTCTTGTTCCAAGGCAACTTCCAGCTCAAGAAGTGTTGTGGGAGGCATTGGACGATTTACCAGACATCTTCTTAGTACATCCCAAGCACGTTCAATGGGATTCAGGTCTGGAGAATGTAAAGGCCAGTCCATGTGTTCAATGTTGTTGACGAGATGTGTGTGGTGGGGCTTTGCATTATTGTCCATGAAAAGAAAGTTGTTTCCAACTGCTTCAGCATAGGGAACCACTATAGGGTGCAGGACCTCATCTTGGTATCTAACAGCACTCAGCGCTCCATTTTTGATGACGTGGAACTCAGTACAACTGATGCCAGCACAAACCATGATTACACCACCACCGAAGAAGATCAGGACACGATGATTTCCTGATTTTTAGGCTGTAAACTAAACCATGACTCATCAGAGAAGAGGACAGTTGACCACTCATCATGATCCAGTGACCCATGTTCATCAGCCCACCTTCTACATGTTCTACAGTGTTCATCAGATAAAGGAATGCCATTAGTCACCGTGAATGTAGTCCGACACGATGGAGCTATTTCGTATGGTCTGGGTGCATATCCTTTGTCCAGTGACAGCAAGAAACTGTCCCTGTAATTCTGTTGCACTGCTGTTGATTAGTTATGCTATATACACTATCTCACAGATAATAAGTCATTTTATTTGTTCTGTTCCACTGGTTTGCTCTGGTACTATACTGCACTTATTAAGGGTTGTTTGTCTTTATGTTTTGACATCTTACAGATAAAGGCAAATGATAATTTGTTCATTTCATATGACATCAATCACAAAAACTTAAATTTGGTAGAAACTGACTCATTTATATTGACAAAGCAGACAAGTTGAAAGCCTCTGAATTATGATAACTACTACTGTAACTGTAAATGTAAGATTTCCATACATTGTTTGTGACATTGTTACTGAACAGTATTTTGGGCAGTCAAATTAAATTTTACAAACCCATGCTCTTGCTAAGAAGAAAACTAGTTTTTGTACAATGTCTATGTAGCCATGCACAATCCTTATGTTAACACTAAATAAGGGAATGCTGACTGAGGTGCTAAGTCCCATTTCAATGATATTTAATGATTTTTGCGAATGTCACATAAGAAGCAAATTTTTACAATTTAATTTAAATGTACTGTAAATGACAATTGGACATTTAAATACATGTGTGAAATATGGTAAGGTAGCAACAGATGTATCTCAGATCTGCAAATTGAAAGGATTTAAATCTGTTTTAATATGTGTATTTTGTAAATTTCCAGTCACATATTAATGTAAATAGACATAAAATACAAAAATGGGATGTCAATTTAATGATGAGGGTTTGCTTAATATTCACAGTATACCTTCTATTCTGTTTTTATTTCATGCAATAATCTCTTTTTTCAGATAGAGTCAATAATGACCCTTAATCAATTTGCTCATTTTCATTTACCCTCAACCATAGTGAGAATTGTAGGGGGCCAAGGTTGAACCAACAGCACAGGGTGTTCAAGTACAACAGGTGGGGCTTAAACAGGGTGCCTATCCATCATGGAGCACATGCACACACACACACACACACATACACACACACATTTTCGGGAGAACAGGTGGCCTATCACATTATTTAGAATGCACGAGGAAATTCAAGCAGCATGAGTAAACCCTCATAGAGCTTAATCCGGGCTGGAAATTGAACTGGGTATCTTTGGAGTTGTGAGGTAACAGTGCTAACCACTTGCGCCACCATGGCATCCAAACTTCAATTCATTACGTTTTAACTTGTACAAGAAACAGTATACGGGGTAGTATTTCAAACTACTTAAATCTAAATGGCAAAAGACAGAAATTATGACAAACAAAACCTTATGAGTATCCATACATAGTAATTATATATTATTTAAATTTTAAAAAATGAATAATAGGTTTGGTTTCTAAAGAAATGCTGGTGAATATCACAGTTTGATTTTCTGTGATTTGTGTCTGTAAAGATAGGTAGATTACAGATATAACTGTTATAATTCAAATCTGCTTTTTATAATTATGAACCTTTTGGTCTGTGCTATATTATTCTTATTATGATGATGATTATAATTATTATATAATGAATAGTATGTTGGCTCATTTTAGTCAATTAAGTATTATGCTTTGACATGTAGAGCTGCATGGTGGCTCTGTGAGTTACACTGTCACTTCGCAGGTAGAAGTTTCAGTCCCTAGGTGGAGGTGTCCGTGAGGAGCCTGCATGTCCTCCTGTGATTGTGTAGGTTTACTCTGGTTTCCTCCCACAGTTCAAATACGTGTTAGATTAATTGGTGTGTCTAAAGTATCCCTAGTGAGTGAATGTGTGTATATGTTTGTGAGTGTATGTGACCTATAACGGATTGGTCCCCTGTCTAAGGTTGTTCCTGCTTTGTGCAAAATGCCACCAGTTAGGCACCGGTTCTCCGGCATCCTAACCAAGATTATGTGGATAAGAAAGTGAATGAATGTGATTTTATATTTCATAACAACTGTAAATAAGTAAGCTACCAGATATTTTTATTAAAATACAGGAAAAATTCTAACAAGCCTTAATAATAGCAAAATGTAAGACAAATATACAATAGTGTACAAAATTAAATCATGTTCATATTTCTTTACATAAATATACAAAATACAATACATTAATACAAAATATAATTTTAAATAGCTTCACATTTCTGATAACATATTAAATAGTAATAATAATTATTGTTATTATTAAATTACTGTTTCCAATCAGTTAAATCACAGTTTTCGGCACTGGAATTGGCAGGAAGTAGATGGCATTCTGGCCTTTGTGGGTGTTGGGGCCCCTTTTCATCTGCCCACTTTTCTTAATGGCCACATACCAGTCACCATGGGCCTGATACTTCTGTGAACTGTATGTGTTGTAGTGGTTCTCCTCCAGCTTCTCTTTGAAATAGCACTCATCACTCAGCATGGTCTGGAAAGACAAATGAAAGGAGACATGTGAATTGTTTTCCTAACTTAATCTACACAAAGGGCTTAATGAGTCAGGAATTCATTAAAACAAGTTTTAGCATTGGATACTGCACCATTTTACAGCCTTTGTGGTCAAGTACGTGTACTGGAAATGTTTTACTTAGCTTTGTTGTGTGGGTTTTAGAGGAACCACCCTGTGGCAATTATGCATGTCATACATGGTATTTTCTTGTGAACAATTTAGTTGTTTGGCTGTAAAAACAAAATGAGATGTACACATGTTCCTACTCACAGTGGCGTACAGTTTTCCACTTTTGTCCATGGCCAGGTAACATCCAGTCTCATGACCTCTGATGACCACCACACCTGCACTCACTGCTTTCACCTTCAGCAAACCTGCAGAGTATAAGATTGTAAACTGAAGGTGCCATCAGCCACATGTTTGTCTTATTTCCTATTAATGACATTTATATAAACCTGATGTATAATGGAGGAAACTATAGATTGTCATAACAAATGTATTAATAATCTGTTCAATAAACATAACTGAAGTTAAGACGTTCCACTGAATAGCTTATACATAACTGATTATTTAATGTTGTGTTATAATATGGAACCTAAAATTAGCGTAACAGCGTGCTCTTAAGCATAAAGCAAATACTTTCTTTGAGTGATCCTTATAGCACTTAGACCACAGGTCACACTGACAAATGTAACTATACATGACGTAACATGACTATATTTAGTGTGCAGTTTATTTGAGTGCTATTAAACACGTCCACATGACAGTGTAATAATAAGGTTGGAACGCTTACTGTAAACGTCGTTTTCTTGCCGGTTTTCGTCCACTGCTCCGGTGGGCAGCATGCGCAAATGGTGTCCTCCGTTCCTGCAGTACAGTCTTTTTAGAGAATCATAATTTGGGTGATCGGGATCTGCTCTCGATAGCGATGGACCGAGGACGGTGAAGTGACCCTCAGTCATTTCGCAATGATGTCCGAAATCAATGCAGAGTCTGAGTCTTTGGAGTGGTCAGCATCGGCTGGGCTTTACAAATGCACCGGTTCCGTCACTCATGGCGCTGTGTAACCGCCGTAACACCGCCCATTTGACTTGATTACGTGTGCCGGTGACCCAAACGCTACGGTGTGCGCACAACATGCCGTCCAGTGGCTACGTGGACATGACACAGAAATCATTTTGGTGAACACACAAAGTAAAAATATGTTCTCAGAATTGCTTCTGGTCTGTGGGGGCCCTCTGTATCAACGAAATGATTTACTCTCAATTTTGCGTAAACTCAGCCACGTGGGCACGGGGAAAACATGCCAAACTCCACTTCAGTAGTAACTGGAGGTGAATATGAAACCCTGGGCCATGGGCCTTGACATAAAAATAAATAAATACAATTTCTGAGTGGAAAACTCATTTGAACGGTTAAATAATAGGAATAACATAAACACGAGACCTTTTCTTGTTAGTTATTCCTTTACATTTTCACGGTTAAATAATAAGATTAAAATAAACACAATACTTTTCTTGTTTCTTATTCCTTTACTTTTGAAAGGTTAAAGAATAACAATAAGAGGGCAAAAACATATGTCCTGGATTGGTATCCAGTCCCATGCAAATGATGTAAAACCTTAATAAAGCAATTCTGTAGTATTTATGATCTGAAGGTTCATAAGGTAACAGGTTTCCTGGCCTTTTCACTACCTGTAAGGAGTTTGCATATTCTTCCCATGCCACAGGTAAAATACATGTAGGTCTATGGATATATCTGAAATGTCTCTGTGTATGTGTGCATGTGCATCCTATGGAGATGGGGTCTTGACTGTGTCTGCTTTTGTAATATCTGAATATGTTTCTAACACATTTATTTTTGAGATATGGGGTATAGGGTTATATAAATTGATAATCTGTCACTTTGCCATCATAAAAATAATCAGTTATGTATGTTACACAGGCACTGGCTTTATGCTGTTATAATAATACAAACATGATCATCAGTACATATGCAGTACTGACACTCTCACTCTCTCTCTCTCTCTCTCTCTCTCTCTCTCTCTCTCTCTCTCCCCATTTAACAAAATCTAAACTTTTTTTCTTTATCTGGAGCTGTGAGATGATATTGATGTAAAATAACTACTGTGTCATTGTGTCAGCACTAACCCATGTGAAATCACCAGACACAATCAATTTCTCCTGTGAGTGAATTGTTCCTAATGTTGTATAATACAATATCTCCATGATTTCTGAAGAGAATTAAGTGTAGACTGGGAATTATTCACATTTATTTACCTGCATGACCCTTTCACTGCACTGTACCTTTTCTTTATCTATGAATTTTTTTTGAACAGGTATTTACTGTATTTAGTCTAGTCATGTTGTAACACCATCTGCAGGAGCAAAACGTTTGTAGTACCTTAAACACACTAGGTGTTTTTTTTTTTGTCCGAGGAGAATATTTAATAATCTATAAACTGTCTTTTGAATTCAGTTCTAAAATCAACTCAATGCTTTTGACATAAGTTGTCCATCATTCTATATGTGTTAGGAAAGCCTAACAAAACAGAGATATGAAAGTACCATTACATTATACACAAATGACAGTCTATACATTGACAGTGTAAACTTTTTGTTGACAGAGTTTGCATTTTAAACCTATGTCTGTATGGGTTTTCTCTAAGTACTGGGTTTATTTTCACATGCCAGAGATATGGATTAGGTCAACTGGTGCCTCTAAAGCATCTCTTTGAAGGCCTGTGACACTGCCCTCCTAAAAGAAATGTATTTTTTTCCAATTACGTTGACAATCCAAAATGCTATTAAAACATTTATTGATGAATCAAACTGAACTTTTTGGTTTGAATGAGTAGTTTCTACAGAAAAATACCAATACAGTCAATTCCGGTTAATGGGACCACATCGGGATGCGATCGTTTTGGTTCTAATAATAGTATTAGTAATAGTAATTTTGGTTCTCTAATAGTAGTAGTGTACACTAACCAAGACGATAAGTCATACATCACTAGTCACTGAAAGCAGGGAAAATTTGAAACACTTGTGATAAATCTCGGACATTAATGGTTCAACACAAGTACTTTTGTGTCCTGTTGCTTTTATTTCACTAATAAAAACACATATAAACATAAACAGATAAAAGATGCACAAGAACCCAAAAATGAACAGACCATTAGCTGCACGCTAAATGTTGAAACCAGAAAACAAATACGGAAATAAGTTTAAAGCTCTTTATACACATTAACTAAATTTTAAAGTAACATAAGTTAAAACTCTGTGCTCTTCATGTGTGTGGATGTGTTTGTACCTCTGTTGGTGTCACAAGTGCACAAGTGTCGGCTAAATTGGTTATATAAGAATGATAGGCTCTGACTAGCCGTTATTCATTCTCATTCTTCATTCGTAAGTCATTCTCTTAGCATATTCGTATGGTACATTGGTCTAATATGCTCGCCTCACATTGAGGAAGCCATGTCTAAGACAAAGCAGTGTCTTCCAGCTGGGTCTGGTGTCACATGTGTTACGATACTGTATAGAGGACCCAAAGATGCGGCAAGAAGGGGGAGTGTAAGTCGCTCTAAAATGGGAAAACAACTAAAACGGCAGAGCAAAAGACTCTCCAAAGTACTGAACAAAAATGGGGGAAAAATCACTCTGCTGTGGTGTGTCCCAAACGGGAATAACACCTCCAGCGGGTGAGGATGCGAATAAAACACCTAGAACACCGACCGCCAGAGGGCGGGCGTGCCTAGTGTGCTAGAAGACCTCGATTTGGGACTCTACCCA
>JAUZSU010136866.1:0-15972 GCA_034780255.1 Parotocinclus maculicauda | reverse complement strand
CGCGCTTTTGCTGTGGCTAAGTGGCGACTTGTGGCTTTTTTTTGTAGTAAATGGAAATGTTAGGCAAAGACCTGTAGATGGCAGTAGAGGGCTGGGGAAGAAACTCGGGAGTTGGTAGTGATGCCAGAGACGAAGAGTTTCTTTACGGATATTACATACTGTACATGTTCTTTGGTTCGATTAAGCAGAATTTTGGTCCAAATAAGCGAATAACATTGCACGTATTTAATAAGATTTGTTTCGGTCCTTTAGGATTTGCGGCTGGTCCCATTAACCGGTGGTCCTATTAATCGGAATCTACTGTATTTAATGCACAATCGGGACGATTTGAATTTGTTTTTATTTTATCACAGGGCCGCAAAATAACAAAATAATCAAAAAATGATGAAGAAAGTTTCAAATAAAAAGCTTATAAGAAGTTTATTGATAAGGTGCAGCAATGAGCTCCAGAATCAGCATGAATAAAGGGACTCTGCACATTTCACTTTGGCTGGATGAAGCAGATCAGCGTTTGCCAATCTGATTGTAACAGAGCGTGAAATGTTCAAGGTGTAAAGCCTCTCAGTGTTCATAACATCCATGAAAATGTCCTCGACATGATGACTCGAGTTACTCTTTAAAACCCAGTCGGTATCTTCCACTGATTCGCTCAGCAGCACTTTGCGTAGAGACTGGAGAGCAGCGCTACAACAAACCAGTCTAACAAGTACACAACAAGAGCTTCTTTGATCAAAAAAACCCAAAGGCAATCATAAAGACATTCTTAATCAGGGAAATAAAGAGCAGAATTGGGTGTAACAGCTACATCTTTATAATCTAGAGTTTATCTCATTTTCCCTTTAGCTCTTCTTCTCTATCATCTACATTTCTGCTTAGTCCTGATTGAGCTTCGGGTTCTGTGATCTTCCATGCATGTGATTAAAGCTGTATGTTCATAAGCTGCTCATCATCAGAAAAAACAAACGTTTAGAGCCTGATTATTATAAATACCATACAGATGCACTCTGTAGGTATAAATGGCTGACTTACCTAAGCGTATCAGCCCCCCTCTATCCCATCTATTGATGAAAAAAGACCACCAATGACCTGAGATAATTTTGTATGATTGTAGTGTCATTAAGAAAATCTTGAGCTGGTATATTTATCAGTAGAACAAGAACATTTGGTACTATTTGAGAGCGGTGGGAACAAGTCATCCAGCTGCAAGTAACAAGTAAGTCTTAAATCTTGACATTGAAGTTCCGGTTCAGGCCAAACTCAAGACTTTGGTGCGATATCACACTAAAACCGTCTTCATGATGCTTCTGAGTTGAGATTCTATCAGATAAGGTAACACTGAACTCATACCCACACCCATAGTTTATTTCATAAAACTGATGCAAAAACTCACCTAAAACTCTGTTCCTGTTCCTGTTCCTACCTCTCTGTACCCACCTTTGTTTTCTCTGGTGTTTGACTAATGACCACCAAGCACTTTTTTTGTTTCTCATGAAGAATGAATTCATTTGTCTTTGATGTTTGGGGTTTTTACTTACATTGCTAATTAGTTCATTGGAAACTGGTTCCAGTTTTTCATATTTTTTGGCATTTTATGTTCTCCAAACCACAAGTCGGACCAAAACTTACACATATTTGAACAATATATCAACAATATACAATTTTGTTACAATTTTATGACACAATGTGTCTTTATTTTGTTAAGTGGTAGAAGTTAAGGAAAACTTTTTTAGATTTAAGTTGACCTGTGCATATTAGCTCCACAAAGAAAACTGGGCAGCACAGGCACAAGGCCAATCCACTGTGAGGCATAAATGAAGGGGGAATGCAATTCTACACAACTTAAAAACAAGTTTTTTGTTTATAATCAGCACAAGTTCATTACAAGTTGTTTTCGTTCATATTACTTGCATTAGTTAATATAATATAGTTCATTTACAATGATTATATTCGGGGAAAGCTCTCTGTTTAGCACAATACCAAGGGATGTAAAGTCGCACTGAAGTCTTGACTTGGGACAAGATTTAAGACTTACTTGTTACTTGCAAGTTGATGACTTGTTCCCACAGATCTCAAAAAGTACGAAATGTTCCTGTTCTACTAAAAATGTATCAGGTCCAGTATTAATGCTTGTGGTTTTCATAATGACACTACAATCATACTAAATTATCTTAGGTCATTGGTGGGCTTTTACCCTTATTTGATGGGATGGGGAGGGCTGATACTCTGGGGTAAATCAGCATTTTTGAGTCCATGCAGAGTGTATTTGTATGGCATTGTATTCATTTTTGTTCAAATAAACTGTTAAAACGTATTGTTGTGTCTTAAAGTCTGACTAAAAGTCCAAGTAAGTTAAAATAAAGACAAAGTCGAGTCACATGCGATCAAATTTGGAACCCGAGTCCACACCTATACCTGCTATTTAAACTGCTAATGTTACTGCCAGAACTGGTACGTCCTGTGTCTGTGGACTTAGGTATCCTAGCGGTTAAAGCACTGAACTCTGGGCCAGAAGGTCCAGGGTTCAAATGCTTGGGTGCCACAGTTGGGTCCTTGAGCAAGACTCTTAGCCCACAACGTCTTTCATTGTAGGACTGTATCAGTTATAAGGAACTCTGGATAAGGGTGTCTGCTAAATTCTCTAAATGTGTCTGAAATAAAATTTTTGGTTCTGGTTCCTTTGGAATATGAACTGGTACCTTTATATCCTGCTCACATTTCGTTCTGAAATATCCTCTAATTTTGTGAGCACTGTAACTGGAACAAGGAACTTTAGCCCTGACAGCTTTTAGAACTAACTAACACTTGTAGGTTGTGGAACAGGGACTGTTAGTACTGGACCATATTGCACTGTAACTGTAGAATTGCAAACTTTGGTAATGGAGCAGTTTGAAGTGGTACCTAAGCCTCTAAAACTTAAACTAAAATATGTGGTGCTTAAACAGGTACTTTCCTGTTCAAACTGGAGCCTAATGTACCTAAACAGGTACCTTTGGGTTAGAATTGTAGTGTATCTTGTACCATTGGTACTGGATGTGGAAACTGGAATAACCTTGAAACTAGAATGGGTCCTGAAACTGGCACCTTAGGTACTTTTTATACTGGGATTGGGACCATCGATAGCAAATATGGAGGTGGGGTAGGGTAGGGCAGATATTGTGCATAGTGACAGATGGCCTATAGTCAGCAAATGTTAATGAAATGTGTTTAATTTTACAATTATGTACTTTGTTAAGCATGTTAATAGCCCAACACAACAGGATACTAACAGCTGTGAGATGAGTCGTTGAACTTTGGGTCACCATCACCCTCCGCCCACTCGTCGATCAATTCCATCGATGAACCTGTCGAAGGCCCCGAATGTCACGGATGGAGAGTGTAAGAACACAATCTGCTTCGCTAATAAGCAGACTTTTCGGATGTGTCAACACGTCTTCATAAGTGAAGCATTAAGGAGACCGCGGAGAGCAGCGGCGAGCGGCAGATGGTGTCTCCTCAGGCTACGCATTTGATGCCACGGTCCCCTGTTTAGCCTTTAAACACCTCTTAGGCTGTGCTCGGAGCTCTGCTGTCCTCCAGGCTACGCCGGGCTATAAATCTGGAGCCAGTCACTGTAACTGAAGCTCCATGGAAAGGCAAGGTGCTGGAGCTCCATGATAAAGAGCGAGCACCAAAGGGCACAGGAGGGAAAATCTATTAACTCTCCACTTTAAAGACCGTCTGAAGGATGTTTTGGTCCTGCCATTCACCTTCGTGTGCTCTGCTTCCAACAGTTAGTAATTATTCGCCGCAGGGTTAGAAGCGATGGCATTTTGGCGTGTCGGTTTGGATTTCGCATTTCCAGGGAGTTACGGATCTGTACCGAGTTGGTACTTTATCTTATTTAGTTAACCGCTCGAGATCGAAGTCTTATCGGATCGCACAATTAAGGCCCGATCAGTGCTGGAGGACTCAACTTGGCTTCATGGAAGCGGACAGCAAAGGCTGAAGCGCATTGATATATCAATGCAGCACCTCCAATAGCTGTTATAGGATCTGGCATTTGGTGCTCATGTGTAGGAACGATTAGGTTTGAAAACGGAAACCAGAATATCGCAGATTCGGACTGGCAGCTGCACTCTAGATCACCCTTGATTCTCAGAAAGGGATTGGAGCCAGGTCTGCCCTGTCTTTCCTGCATACTCAGTGGGAATATGGTAATCTATTCTGTCGTGTTGGCTGCTTTTCTTTGAAACCATTCGCTGCCGTCGCCGTCGCCACCACCCAAGTCAGCGCTGAGGCTTGAGCCCCCTCTTTAGCCATCTGCCGGACCGTGACTGGATTTGAATAATAAACGAGGACTCCTGTTTCAAGTCGGGGCTCTATTTTGGGTCGGCTGAGTAGCGTGGCATTGCCAGAGAATACGGCACTTCATACCGGCGCTAGCTTCTTGGCAGCCGATTGACACTCGTTGGCCTGCGTCACGGCCGTTTCTCTTTTCTCAAAAAACAAAAAAATCCTATCACCAGTCTGCCACTATTTAAAAGTGAGATTGTCTTTTTTTGGCCCTCCCCATCCGGCTTCAAAGCCCAACGCACGGGGGGCTTTATTTTGACAAAGTGCGCATAAATCGAAAGGGAACGGCCGTTCTGTTTCTTATCAGAGCGGGAGACCTTTGAAAGGGATGTCGTGCTGGGATAATCTTACAAGAATCACAGCACTCGCAACTCGCGAACGTCCGCTGAATACAAACAGCGTGCACGAGTAAGTACACATTGCGTTCGCTCGACTCGCTCCCTGGCAGTCTTGCCAAAAATAAATAATTAAATTTGAAAAATTATTGATGCACTTTAGTTGTTTTTATTTCAGAACTTAATAGCAGGCCCTAACCACACTGTTTCAGTAAAAAAAGAAAGATTGCTGAGCTACACTTTGGTTCCTTAAGCCACGGTGTAAATGTTGCCTAAAATGGTTCGAGAGGGCCATTTAAAGTCTCATTGCGTTCCTTAATGTCAATTAAGTTCCTCTGTGTAAAGCTACAAAAGATGTGGGTAGAGGAAACAACCTGAATCATGAGCTTTTGTAGTTTAAATGTTAAGTGTGGTGTATTTTTCTATACCAAAGCGGCAGTGGCAGAAATTATTCATTCATTCATTATCTTCCGCTTAATCCATAGGCCAGTTGGTGCCCACCCGGCGACTCTGGGCGCAAGGGCAGGAACAACCCTAGATGGGACGCCAATCCAGCGTAGGGCGCACACACACAGTCACGCACTAAGGGTCACTTTAGAGACACCAATTAACCTAACACATGTCTTTGGACTATGGGAGGAAACCGGAGTACCCGAAGTAAACCCACACAGACACAGAGAGGACATGCAGACACCACACAGAAAGCATCCTTAACCCTGGGATTGAACCTGGGACCTTCTTGGGACCCAACTCTTAATACTGTACCTACAGAAGTGTTTAAGTTTTAAGCCATCCATTGTAAATCCATATGCATTAATAAGGGGTAGGTCACACCCTAATGGTTTCCACTGGGAAGGTTAAATACAAGATTTTGGGAACAAAGTCACATTTTCTCCCCCTAGAAGGCACTAGAACTGGAAACTTTTGCAATGGAAATGGTTTGTTTTTAAATTATAACTGGTAGGTTTGCTACTGGAACTTGTGCATTTAGGACCGTAAGTATATATATGTATATATATATATATATATATATATAGGATCAGTAATTGACATATATACATCTTTTCCCAGATTACATAAGTAAAAAAAAAAGTGAACAACCAGACATTGAGATGCTTTTCTAAAAAAAAAAAACTAAAAAAAACAACAAATCCAATTTTAGCAAGGTGCTTTCCGAATGTCTCTTCTCAATGATAGATCACACATGGCTCATATGTGCCCTTTAAAATAGATAGCCTTAGATACACACTTTAGCAGGGCAGCCAATAATGGAGGAACCTATAGGTCTTAAAGCAGATGAGTGGCAGCCCACACTCTCATCCATATAAACATAGGCCATTTCATATCATCCACAGCTGGAGGTGAGTGACAGCAAATTGGCTCCTGCTCGTACATCAGGACTCCCAGGCAGAGCCCCCATGCTGCATTTAGATCCAGGACCCTCCAGCTATTTTCCTGTTTCCCTCCAGTTGCTGTTCTCCCCACAAATTTGCCAAAAATGTACAATCCAGTGGGCTTAATTGTCAATCCCCGGCCCTTTCTGCATGGTTCAGCCGAGGAACTGAACGGCGGCTGAACTTTCGGACTTATTTTGTTTTGTAATCGAATGTTGGACTCACCGCTAAAGTTACGGATGTAGCAATTAGCTCAAGAGGCTTTTTGGAAACTGTTCTTCCTCTGTATTTGTGGTCAAGCGGAGCTCCGAATATCAGAACATGTTTCACGTGAAGATCAATCCTGCATTTTTTTGACTTTTATGATACATTTTGTGATGGCCAGATTGACTTTTTAATGTCTTTATAGTTCAAAGATAAAATATAGAATTACAATATAAAATGTATTTTTACAGTATATGGGTTTTTTCACTTCCTTAGGGCTTGTTTCTGCTTTGGGCTTGTTACAAATAACCACCAATAACAACAACAACCAATAATAACCAACCTTTACAAATAAACTGAAAGACTCAACAATATTAGATCAGTATTTTATATTTACAGCATTTAGCAGACGCCCTTATCCATAGCGACTTACACAATCTTACAATTCAAGCAATGGTGGGTTTAAATCAACCCACCTTGCCTTGCTTAAGGACCAAACTGTGGCAGCTTGTCAGAGGTGGGATTTGAACCCAGGACCTTCAGGTCCAAAGTCTTAACCGCTAGGCTACCACAGTCCCACTCTAGTATCGTATTAGTATTGTATTTTATTTGTATTGTATTAGTATATAATATTGTATAATACAATATTAGTAATATATATGCCCCACTGTCCAGGTTTCTGTGTTTTCTTCTGGTTTCTGTTTGTCTGTACTTTGGCAGGTTCTCCTAATGTCCCCATAGGTTCCCTTCAGGTCATCTTCTTACCTTAGAAAATCTTGCCGGTTCTTGAATGTGAGATTGTGCTGACCTGCCTTGCTTGGGTATCGTCCTGCCTCGCTCCGGGACATAATGAATGAATGACTGAGTGTTTACTACATTATTTCTGTGTGCTTGACAGGCTGCATTCTCCACCTGTGCCTTCCATCATCTTTACTTCAGGGCTGCAGAGGGTTTAATAATTAGTGCTTGTATGGTAATTAGATCTTTAAATAGCCTGGTGGCATTTTGCATTTCTACAGCGCGATCTAGATCATAGGCTAGGCTTTTTGTAAGGGAACTGTGCACTAATTACTGTCTTTTCAGCGATCGCATTACTGCGCTTAAACGAATTATCACACGAGACGTCCCACGCAAACCGTTCTCAAGCAGACCTCCAAACGGTAGCCGGTCGGTGCACGAGAGGAATTTTGCAACAAGAAAACCAGATTAGTTGGCTAATATGGTGCGTCATTTTTGTTGGGGTGGGAACAATCTGATAAGGCGCTTGTTGTAGCCGAGTTTGTTCTGGCTTGAACTCGGAGTGACCCTCGTTTAGGTCATGCGCATAACTGCCACGAAACAATCCTCTGGATATTAAAGCAGGTCAGAGCAGCCAAGGCTTTGCGAAGGATCAGATATGGGAGGGGGAGGCAGATATTCTCCTTGGCTTTGCTCTGAAAATCAAACGAGCCCCCCCTTCTTGTACACCCCCACCCCTGGCTCTCGCTCTTGCTCTCCGTCTGGTGCTCAATCTTTCCCTTCCTCTGCCCAACGAAATCAATAGTGTGAAATCAGCTCCAGGAGAGCCAAATCTACTGCTAAAGAGCTCGACTTAACCGTATTTAACTCCATGGGAGCTCATTTATGACCTGTTATTTTTACATGCCGTTGTTGCCCGGTGGATCCTCCATTAACCAACTGTGCAAATGATTCCCCCTGAGCAACTCAAGGTTAAGCGGCACGCTCAAGGTCCCAATAACGGTGGGCACCATCTGGGATCGAAACCTCAGCGAACCTTTCCCCCGACCGAAGCGCCATCGCTTCTGTCGCTGAGGACGGCGAAATTACCATGCCCCATCCACCCATCACAACAGGAAACACGGCGACTGAAAACAACAGCCAGCTGGCGTTAATTAACCACTTATCGGAGTGTCTGTTAATGAAGCATTTCCCTATTTACACATGGGCAGAGTGGCACAAACAGCTTCCCGCGTACAAAAGCTTCCACGCGCTTTAACAGTCGCTGGGAAATTAAATCAAATCTGGTACCGAGCTCCATTTAGTCATATCAAATTAGATGCAATTAAAGCAAACTTTGAAGGAGTTCACTGTCAGTCCCTGAACAGTAATCACTCCAACTGTTTGGGTGGGTATTTTCTCTCCCTCTTTTTTTTTTTTAAAAGACCTCCAAACACTAAACATTAACTAAAGCATACAACAATTATGGCTGGCTGTTAGGCCTGGTTTATGCTTCCCAAGAAGCATTTTTTCGAATTTCTAAAAGCGTCCATAGTTTACCATGAAAGTAGTTTTTAGCTGAAGCACATGTTTTATGAGACAATATCAAATACTTAACGTAGCAAAACAATAATCTAGGAATAGCTTACCAAACTACTCCCAAGCTTAATGATCAGAAGTACAATAAACTCAGCTGTTTTGGTGAATTAAGCTGCATCAAGCTGTTTACTGATAATGGCTTTATAATGGGCGAAAGCTTAGCACAAACTGTGATTTATTTTTGCACTTAGTCGCTTTACTGGCTGAGAATGCACTGTGGTGTTCGGCAAGAAACTTTATGAATAGAACTTAATAAAAACTTGTCTGATTGAAAAAAGGTTAAAGAGGTTAAAGTGCCCGTGCCTCTGAAAAAGTGAATAAAGAGCATGGACATGAATACATATGTGAATTTGCTCCATCAGTGCTGTTCTAATAATTCCATGAGAACAGTTTCTGTCAGTCATTTAACTGATACTTAAAAGAACGGAAATAATGAACTATTAACAAACCAATTAAGTTCTGAAACCTGAAAACAAAAAGGCTCATGAAACTTGCCAGGCACTTGCTATATACCATGCATATACTATATTAATTAGTATAAAAAATAATATTATAACAATATTAACACCAAATTTATTTATAATTTATAATTTATAATTTATTACTATTAAATATTCAAGTTCTATTTGGTTTCCTCAACTATTAAATGGATACTGAACGGAAAGGCTTGAAAACAGCGCCACATTTTGGCCTGGAGAACAAACGCGTTCAGAAAAATCATTAAACCTTACAAACACAGTAGTGAAATGTTTAAATGGATATTTTGCAGTTAAATTTGGCCCCAATGTTTTCAAATTGAAGCATTAAAATGTGTAGAAAGCTCACATTGGAATTATACCTGGTCACTGATCGCTACAGGAATCTGAGAGTTTGATTTCTGACCTATTAGCTTAAACACTAATCCAGTGCTAACACTATACTTACTTAGCCTTGATCATAAATCTAATCTAAACAGTATATTCGTATTAGTAGTACAAAGTTTTATTTGGTTTATGTTACTGGGAAATGGCAAAAGTAGCAACACAGACTATTAGCGAACAGAAACACTTGGAATTAGGAGTACCACTAGTATGAGGATGAACGCTTTTTAGGAAAAAAATAAGTTTTACAACCTTACAAAGTTTCAAGGTTTTAATGGTTTCAAATATCTGAAATTAAATGGGTAGAATTGTCATATTAACATTTACAGAATTAAGCTGATACAATCCAAGCAGTTGTCACTTAGGGTTAAGGGTCTTGCTCAAGGACCCAACTGTGGCAGTCTGGCAGAAGGATTCAAACCCTGTACCTTCTGGTCTAGAGTCCAGTAACTTAACCACTAGGCTACCACCATTCACCATATATAAGTTGTGTGCTGCAGTCTAACATGTTAAACACAGGGATGTGAGTTCGAGTTCTGGCCGTGCCTTCCTGGCTGGTTCATGGTAGAGGTTGTGTTGCCAACTTTTTAAACTGAAAAAAAGCTCTGCCTGTGCTCTGCCCCGCCAGACCCCTGTACATTTTAGGATTGTTAGAAGGACTGGATGTGTGGTAGCAAAAGCAAAGCAGGGGTGCCCTCATGTGACATTATTCTACAGGGCAATAGTACCAACCAGCTTGTTGGCAGCAGGGAGTATAAGACCGTGCTAGCAATACACTTACACTAAGCTTACAAAATCCTAAACCAGTGCTTAATATAATCAATTAGCATTAATTATATGTGTAATATAAGCTCTTAATTATCATGAGAATTGTGATTAGTACAATTAAATATTCAGGTTTGACTCATTTCATTTAACTAGAAAATGACCAAAGTAGCAAGACAGACCACTAGTGAACAGAAACGCTTAAAAACAGCGCCACCACTGGCCTGGGCATGAACCACATTTAGATACAATCAAGTTCTATAACTTTTCAAAGGCAAATATTGCATTGAAATGTGTCTAAATCTCATATTTTTAACTTGTACACCCACCACCACAGGGATGTGTGTTCAAGTTCTGGCTGTGCCTTCCAGCCAGGTTGTTCACAGAGGTTGTGTTGCCAGCTTGTCATTAAAAAACTTCCTGACAGGGCACGCAGCATTCCAGTATGCAATGCCACTATATTATTTCTCAAATAAAAGACAGACACTGAAGTGAAGCCTCACCAGTGACACCTTATCTTATCCCTTATATACAGTGTTTATCCTTAGTTTTGTGGGGTTTGTCTCCAAACTGGGCGAGTAAGTGTGTTTGTGTATGTGTGTATACCTGTGTGTGTGTCCTGTGATGGACAGAACCCTGTCCCTCTCTGCCTTGTGCCCCATGAGGCCAGATATCTGCTCTCTTTTTTGCACCATTATCATAAAGATGTGAACTTGATCCCGCTGGCCTGATTGCACACCTTTGTCCGAGAAAGCCCTTGCTGAAGATGAGTGAACAATGATACATCAAACAGCAAAGCTAACATGATACATAAATCGCTCCCCACATCTACGGTACTAAATAGCATGTGGTTTGAAGCATTGGTGTGCCAGGTGGACTCGGCCCTCTAACACCTTCTGATAGTATTTCTCACCGAAAACCCCGGAGACACCTCCGCTTCTCTTTCACGTCCAAGCTATTAGGAGTGTCGATGAACAGGCCTGCCTGACAGCTGTTGCCTCGGTGCTTGCCCCACACGTCCCAATGAGTGAAGTGTTAAAAAACAATCTTATCAGGGCAAAACCGATCTCTGCTGACCTGAGAAAGCTTCAGAAGAACTCTGCTGGTGGTTAATACAGGAGAGATCGAACACTGAGCAGATGGTAGCTGATGAATCACCACAGTACGCGAGACGACATCTACGGCTACCTTTGTGATGGCTTTATTCACACTTTTGCATTTACCTATTGTGGATAAACTAGAGAGTAATTCAGAAATAACACATGCTTCTAATATACACAGTGCTCTAGGGCTACATCCACTGCAGTTTTCAATTACAGAGAAGGAACTGTGGTCGTGCAATGGATACGTACTGAACTATGGACAAAACGGTCCGGGGTTTAAACCCAAGGACTGCCAAGCTGCCACTGTTTGCCCATGAACAATGCCCTTAACCCCCGGACTAGTAACTGCTTGTACCGTCCACTGTGAGATTGTATCAGTTGTAAGTCAATCCGCATAAGAGCGCCTGCCAAGTGATTTATTTATTATTCAACTTTTAAACTAATAAACTTATTATTTAGGTAATTAACCTACATTGCCCATACATTATATATCCAGATACATTAACTGCTGTTGTTGCAATAGTAATAACACACATTGCAAAAAGCTTTGCTAGACATAAAGATTTACTAAACACATGCGGCATCAGCGTGAGCAGACTGAGTGCTCTGAAAGTATGGCTGGCGTTGGTCCTTGTCTGCACGGGTTTATCATTATGAGCAGTTTATGCAATTAAGAGAAACAAGAGGAGAAATATAAACTGCGTCTTCTAGTTTCCAGTTTCCGAAATTTCTGCTTACACCTCTCATGGGACTGTGGTAGTCTAGTGGTTAAGGTATTAGACTATGGACCAAAAGGGTAGGGTTCAAATCCCACCCTGCCACAGTTGGGTTTCTAAGCAAGTCCCTTAACCCAGAACTGCTTGGATTTTAAGACTGTATTAATTGTAAGTCGCTGTGGATAAGGGCGTCTGCTAAATGACGGAAATGTAAAAGAATCTGCAGACAGCTGTACAGTGGAATAAGATTTTACTCATCTTAAATAGGAAAACACAGAAGAATTAACAGTGGTGGTCAATTAAGTTAAAAATTTGATAAACAAATATTAAATAAATATATGTATAGGACATACTGCAGTTTTTATGGTGTTTTGATATTTTCCAACATACAATTAACTTTTTTTTTTTTAATAATTAAATAGAAATTGTAGTGCAAATATGACTGCTTTGTAGCTACTCTGTTTCTGTTTTTCTAAATACATTTAATTAAAGTTTTATTTAATTGATTTTAATGCTGTATTATTTTGAAAAGCTTCTGTTTTTGAATTATGTTTATATTTAAATTGATCTATTTTTTCAGTTTCGCTTTCATTAAATGTCGTTTTTAATAATGTGTTTATATTCATATATTAAATGCTTTATTGTGTTTTTTAAAAATACATCAGGCATTAGATTACCAACATATAAGTTGTAATGATTCTTTTTTTGGATTTATTTTATAAAGGCCAGCAAATAAAATAAATATTTAAACTGAGTGAATGTGAGTCAATAATAAATGAATGTTATTTTTATGTCCAATTATATAAAAGTACTTTTATATGACATATTTATGAGGAACCTTGAGATGGACTGGTGCCCTGGTCAGGTTATAGTTCTACCTGTTCTCAACGGATTCCTGGTGAATCTACCTGTGACCCTGACCAGGCCAAGCGTGGGTTAAACAAGAAGCTTTGCTTTGAGCTTTTATATGCCATGAGTGTTCCAGCTAAGTGGCAATGTTTGCAAGTAAGATGTCTTATTTTGTAAAGTGCATCTTTCTAAAATGCAATTCTGTCACGTTGGTTTTATCTAAAATAACCTTGACATAATCCCTGACATGAAAGTGTTGTACATCAATTGTTGACTTACTTTATCCTAAACACAGAGTCGCACTAAAGGTATGATTTATAATCTTGTTGAAGGTTAATGTGTTGCAGACTTTCTCCTCAGTGCAAATTTGTGTTTACTGTTTTCAGCTTTATCGCCGCGCTTCTCTTTGTGGAAGAAGTCGCTGCCAGGCTGGTGGACCTGTGCATACAAATGAAAAGCGCTGGAGAAAAGGCCAGCGTGGATTTGTTTGACAGACAGTCGGGACATGCAGCCCTGCTGGACGCGATCCCAAAAGCAAAGGTCCCAAAGGCCAGAGAGAGACAGAGAGGGGCAGAGAGAAAGAGGTAGAGAGAGAAAAAGAGAGCTTGTGCCCCCGACAGGCTGCCCTAACTTTGTTTACAACAAAAAGCCATTGTTTGATGTGGCCCTGTGGCCCCCAGTCTCCCACTCGCTCCCACAGGATGTGCTGTGGCTTGGATGGGACTTGATTAAGTAACGCACGCCGAAGGGGGAATGTCGCCCCCCCCACTCTCCCCATGATAGGCTCTCTTCCTTATGGCACTTGCTACTCCTCCTCCTTGTACTGCTTGACAACCCATATGCTACAACAAAGGCCTTATTGTTAGCAGGCCAAAATGGCAAAGATATTAGTTTTTGGCTGTCTCTTAATGCACCGCTACCAGAAATAAGTAACATCCTAAACCCCAGGAGTCCACACACCCAGGGGGAGAACATAACAAAACTATACACAAGAACCAAAGTTTAACCCAGTTTTCAGGATTTATCGTCTTTAGCAACTAATTTAGGTTCTGTTTGGGATCCAATGTTGGTCGGGTTCGAGCACTGGGGCCTTGTGGTGAGCTCTTTAATAATGCATTTGCTGTGGAGCAACACACTTCCCTAACTGCTGGTGTGATGATTATTGCATCCAACAGTTGGTCAACCCAGTAGTGATAGAAGGGTCACTAACAACTCAACAATATGTGCAGGAAATCCTGCAGCCATACGTGTTGCCTCTCATAACAGCTGGCATTTTTCAACAAGATAATGCCCACTCACAGGAATAGGTTTCCCAGGAATGGCTCCACCAGATTGCAAGACACCCGAGTCCTTGGACTTCCCTTTTGCCTGATTTATCGCCAATCGAGCATTTAGGGGACTAGCTGGGGCGCCAGATTCACCAACCTAAGAGTGTGCAGGATATACAGGCCCTGCTGCAACATCTCTGCGCCGTAGGATACCGTATGTACTGTAACGTTCCGTACTGTATGAATCCAGGCTAGAAGCAGCCTGACAGGGTATTAGAGCCTCCTTCAATTGTACAGTTTTCCCCAATATACGTATCCTTTCTCTATACTATAATAAACACAAACACATCTTTATTACATTCATACTTATATACACTGCTCACAGAAATTATGGGATATTTCATTAGGGGTTAGTGCATTTTGAAATATCCCCTATTTTTTGTGAGCAGTAGTGTCATTCATCTCCAACAGCTCCTTTTTTTTTGTTGTTATCAAAGCTGTCTCGCATTTGGTGGCATAAATGATCATAGCTTGTCTTCAAAAACAATGCAAGTATAATATTAACTAAATAAGTAAATATTTCTGAAAAAGATATGGTTTGTTTCATTTGGTTATTCATTATTTCTTCTGCTTTTATAACTGTACTGAAACCTCAGATTATGTTCTTGTAAATTTAATGACGTTAGATAAACTGATTTTAGACATACTAAAATCCTCTTCCTGATGCTTTTGTTATAAAGATTCTGTCTTAAAGATTCGGTTATATTAGATCACTTCATACTCAGTGTGCTAAACCCATATATAATGTGCCATCTATAGGCCATCATTGGTATTATCAATGTTAAACAAACATTGGTAAGTAAAGAACATGTCAAATACCACCCAACCCCACACTGACAGAATCCAAAAGATGGCACTAAACCATGGTTCTGGATCTGCTATTAAAAATACACACAAGAGTGAATTCAGGATTTATATTTTTAACATTTGGCAGACGTTCCAAATGAGAGCAAGGACAACTGATAAAATCTTATATAGCAGTTGTGGGACTCAGCAGAAGCACCTTGGCAGTGCTGCAGCTTGAACCCTGGACATTTTGGTCCATATTCTAGTTCCTTTACCACTGTGCCACCACAGTACCAAGCTTACTCTTAGGAGTACCGAGTCCTAACCATTGATCTTTTGGCTCTAATGTGAATGGTTGCTTCGTAGCATCTTGTTGCTGCCATTCTGAACATAAAAAGATGGAAAGTTAAAGGCGCTATCATCCATTCACGCCAGGGATGAAGCTCATTATTAAACGCATGGCATAGTTCCATAATGTGGTCATTCACGAGCCAGTCAGCAAAAGGAGATTCAAAACAAGCTTAATATCGAACACATGTGGAACTTGCTGGACGTCACGCGGTGCCGGATTTTTATGGAAAGTGTGAATGGGTGCAGAGTCTGAAGATCACTGGTATAGATAGCAAGCTAAGACGCTCGGTTCTGAGTGTGAAAGGGGTTTGAGTCAAACCCTCCGTTCCTGTCAGTGGTGGTTTTGGTGTTGGCAGCAGCGGGGGGAAAATGAGCCAGAGGAAGTCATAAGAGATTCTGCGTTTCTTTGAGAAAGAGATGTGGTTGCTGCTAATTACCTTAAGCGTTTTCTTCAGATCCAGATGTCTTACTCAATAGTCGACTGTGTGTGTCACTGATCTGAATGATTAGATGCCATGAATTCCTCCCTGGTATAGCTTTTCATGCTGAAAGGTGACGAATCAAATTAACTCTTGTTCCATCTCCTACTCTCCCCCCCCACTTTCTTTCTCCCTCTCCCTCTCCTCTCTCTCT
>JAUZSU010136855.1:0-15972 GCA_034780255.1 Parotocinclus maculicauda | reverse complement strand
GATTAAGACTTCTGGTCCAAATAAGCGAATAACATTACACGTATTAAATAGGATTTGATTCCGTATTTTAGAATTTGGTCCGAATAAGCGGCTGGTCCCATTAACCGGTGGTCCAATTAACTAACCGGAATCGACTGTATTATGCTGTGACAACTACATTTTTTCTGTCCAGTCATTGCATGGAAACAATATGTTATACAGTGGGAAGTATTTGATTTTGTTTTTCCACCTACAAACAATAAAGAGGTGTTTAATTTTTATCGCAGGTACACCTCAACTGTGAGAGACGGAATAAAAAAACACAACGAAATAATCCAGAAAGTTACATGTAGGTTTTTTAAATAATTGATTTGCATTTTATGGCATAAAATAAGTATTTGACCTATTAGCTCTCCTGTTTTGCTGTTACCTGCAATAAGTGCATCTATTTGAACTTGTTACCTGTATAAAAGACACCTGTCAACACACTCAATCAATCACACTCCAACCTCTTCACCATGTCTAAAGACACCAGGGACAAATTTGTAGACCTGTCCAAGGCTGGGATGGGCTACAGGACAATAGGCAATCAGCTTGGTAAGAAGGCAACAACTGTTGGCGCAACTATTACAAAATGGAAACATAAGATGACTGTCAATCTTCCTCGTTCTGGGGCTCCATGCAAGATCTCACCTTGTGGGGTGAGGGTGTTTCGGAGAAAGGTCAGAAATCAGCCCAGAACTACACGGAAGGACCTGGTCAATTATCTAAAGATAGCTGGACCCACAGTCTCAAAGATGCCCATTAGTAACACACTAATGGATCCCTTGCTCATGCCAGCAAATGCCCAGGCCCATTTGAAGTTCGCCAGTGACCATCTGGCTGATCCAGAGGAGGCATGGGAGAAGGTCATGTGGTCAGATGAGACCAAAATAGAACTTTTTGGTATGAACTTCACTTGCCATTTTTGGAGGAGGAAGAAGGATGAGTAGAAGAAGAATGACCCCAAGAACACCATCCCAACCGTAAAGCATGAGGGTGGACATATCATACTTTGGGGGTGCATTTCTGCAAAGGGGACAGGACGACTACACCTTATTGAACGGAGGATGGATGTGGTCATGTATCACAAGATATTAGCCAACAACCTCCTTCCCTCAGTAAGAGCATTGAAGATGGGTCGTGGCTGGGTATTCCAGCATGACAGTGGCCTGAAACCTTTTCAAGGTCCTGGAAAGCATTTCAAGGTCCTTAAGTGGACTGGCCAGTCTCCAGACCTGAATCCAAAAGAAAATCTTTGGAGGGAGCTAAAACTCAGTGTTGCCCAGTGACAGCCCCGAAACCTGAAAGATCTGGAGAAGATCTGTATGGAGGAGTGAGCCAAAATCCCTGCTGCACTGTGTGCAAACTCGGTCAAGAACTACAGCTAACGTCTGAAGTTCTGTTTTTCAGATTCAGTTCTGTTTTTTGCAAATTAATTATTTTAAAATCATACAATGTAAATTTCTGGATTTTTTCCAGAATCTGTTTCACAGTTGAATGGTACAGATGTCTCCATTCTTTGTAGATGGAAAAACTTGCAAAATCAGCAGTGTATCAAATACTTATTTTCCCCACTGTATATTAAACAGTGAGTAATAAGTCATTTCTCTTTGTCAATGTGTTGGATGTTGGAGAAATGTTCTGAAGTATAGACTTGACTGACTAACAATGGACAAATTGTTACATCCAGACAACAGGATCATCAACAGGCTTGTTCGATGCTCCCAGGGAACAGTGATTTGACGAGGGACAAACCACAAACCCGTGACATGGTGTTGGCTCCCAACGCTCATAAGATCTCTTCATCTCATCTCGCATTCAATTCAGTCAGGATGTAATGGCCACATTTTTAAGTAACCAAAAGATAAGATGAGACTGTAATGAACTGGCTAAAGCTTTTTTTTTCTCTAACAGCTCATGGATGGAGGTATAGGATGGATTTAACTATTATGGCCTGCTGCACTGACAAAGAATGGAAGCAAAAGTAAAATACAAAATAATGTAATTAGTAAACAATAAAAGCATAATGTAAATGGGCATTCATCTTCTAATACAGCATTATAAATTTACCATATTAAGGTATCTGAATTACCATAATGTCCTATGGAAATGTGTTATTACACCCCTAATACAGTATATGCAAAAACAGTGGTGTTGGAAAATAAGCCCTGGTTTTCAGTTGGTATTCCAATTCATCTCGGATTTGTATGAGTGAGGTTAGGGTTCTGTGCAAGCTAGTTAACTGCTAAAGCAAGCTTCTTTATAGACCTATGGAGGGCAAAGAGCAGAAATGTGATGACCTGACTTATTTTGGAAGTGAAAACCCACAAGTGTTATTTTGTCACTAATTTGTTACATTTAAGAATATCTAAGCACATTTAAGTTAGATACATATAATTGCTTTTACACTCTTTGTCTCTTATATCAGTTCCACTTGCCTTTATAAGCATTTTGTAGTTCTACAATAATAGACACTGAGGTGTTTAAAAACTTCAGCAGCACTGCTGTGTCTGATAAACTCATTCCAGCACAACACTCAATAACACACCACCCCCCACATAAGTGTTACTGAAGTGCTGAGAATGATGCATCACCCAAATAGTACCTGATCTGTGCTGGTCCTGACCATAAGAGAACAGAATAAAAGAGACAAACAAAGCATGAAAACAAAGCAAGAAACTACGAAAGACGAAAGTAAAAGCTATACATATATAATATAAATATGGTAAGTAAAACTGCAAAAACTAGATAAGAGTATAGAAACTAATGTGGCCAGTGAGTATATAGTATATACACTAAATTAAACATATGTTTTGATGTACTTTCTGCTAGGATGATATTATCGATGATGTGGACAGTTTTCTGGCAGCAGCTGACACGCTAAAGGAGAGAGGTGCTTACAAAATCTTTGTTATGGCCACTCATGGAATATTGTCCTCTGATGCACCTCGTCTCATAGAGGAGTCTGCCATCGATGAGGTCTGTAGTCAGCCACAGCCATAAAAATTACTATATGGTATTCTTTATTCTTAAGCTTTCCTCCCCTTACACCCTTCACAGGTGGTTGTAACAAACACCGTTCCACACGAGATCCAGAAACTGCAGTGCCCGAAGATCAAGACCGTTGACATCAGCATGATCTTGTCTGAAGCTATTCGCCGTATTCACAACGGAGAATCAATGTCGTACTTGTTTCGCAACATAGGCATGGATGATTGACAGGCTAGTTAGCAGCTTTTCAATCACTGCCATTTGCGTAATGTGCACAGATGTTCTCAAATACATGTACTTTGTGGCCAAAAGTCAAAAAATACATTTTGGTTTGATAATGTTTTTTTTTTTCTGTGTAGTCTGCTACAAAGTGCTCAGAGGCCATGATACCTTAGTGCAACAGTTTCTGTGCTGCATGTTCACTCACTAATTACTGTGGTGGAATTCTCAGAGCAGGGTGAACGGGTGAGTTGTGAGAAATAGCCTTCACCGGTATCAGTTGTGGTTACTGATTTCTAAATATTGAAGAAGAAAACACTGACTTTTTTGTATTTGAATACTGGATACCCATTAGAATGGCTAATCAGGGTTAAAGTGCTTTATTGTGTCAAAATGGAAATTCTTGTTTATCAGAGGTAATGATACAGTGATCAATTAGCACTATGCCATAATGTTGTACCGTCAGCGTTGCCTCAAGAGTTGTGTAATCACTGTGTTACAAGACGACTATATGTGTAATTTATTTTGTGAGTTTTGGTCAGTACGTATGATTGACTTATTTAATATTTTTCACACTCTGACTAAATGTACATTTCTGTCTTAGGCATTTAATGCACAGCACTTGAACTAAAGCAGAGCTGCATAATGTATCTAGTTGAAAGGTTTTCATGCTGAGTAGGTGAACTAATACTTGCGCTTATGCTGATTTGATTTTACCAGTCAAAAGACCATAACAATCTTGATTCTCACCTGAAACAATTGAAATGATGTAATGTTTTGAACTTGACTTTTTCAGTGGAATGCTTTTGTTATGGTACTAATCTATCAGCCTCTTCTATTTATTCATGGCATTTAATTATGCATAATAAATTCATACCAATGATACCAAAGCCAAATGTTATTCATTGAATTAATTATTTGATTTATTACAACCCAAAATCAGAAAATAGGACAATATGGAAGATGCTTGAAAAAATAAATAAAAAAAACGCAGTGTCTTGCATGTACTTTGACTTCTATTTTATAAACCCAGTATATTTTCTGGTCATATTTATTTAATTTGTTAATAAACATTAATTCCTGCATTTCAGCCCAGTAAAGCATTCCAAAAAAGGGTGAGAGACAATTTACAGTTGTGTTTTCAAAACAAAGGTAAGGCAGATGATCTGCAGTTTGTCAACACAGTGAACATGAAACACATGAAAAGTATTGAAATGTTTAAAAACAATGCTCCTTAAAATATATCAGAAAGGATTTACATATTTCTCCCTCTATATTGCATAATATCATTAAACGATTCAAGGAATCAGCAAGTTTTTCCAATGGAAATGTGCTCATGTAGTATATCAACGAAGACCAGAATTGTCACAGAAATCAATTTGAAATTTCAGATTTGCAATATCAAAAAGTCATCAACACAGAACGTTTTCAGATTATTCTCAGGTTATAATTCAGAGTAGCCGGGGGTCAGGACCTAAATGACATGCACATTCAGTGTGGGACACTTGAGATGCCAGTTAACCCAGCAAATGTCATTTGCATGTGGCAGGAAAATCTACTTAGACACCGGAAGATAAAAAAACCACACAAGTTTCTGTAGCTGTTAGATGTCAGTGCTAACAACTATTAAGAAATGCTGCCCACTGCAGCTAAATTTACCAGGATTATTTCAGAGTGACAACACTTCCTCTGACAGCACAGAAATGCAGAAACACAATTCTATGCTTATTCCTGTCTTTTTACTTCTCACTATCAAAGTTATCACTATCAAATTAAATTTACCATTGCTCTAGGTCTAAGTCATATTTTCAGATGTCATTTTGGACTCATTTTGTATTAAAATAGCATTTCATGAATATGGTAATTGTTGCTATTAAGTGTAGCGTCCATCCTTCCTATGTAAATTAAATAAAGAAGCTAACAACCACACTAGTAGTATCCCACCAAATAAACAAATGTCATTAAACCAATACGTTAAGTGGCCCTCTGCTGGCTAGTCAAACTAAATACACTGCTCACAAAAATTAGAGGATAGTTCATTATGGGATATTTCGTTTTGAATTTTTTTTTTTGTTAGCAGTGTATCAAACTGTTACATAGGTCACTCTTTTCCATGCCCAGAACTTTTGTAAACAATTGTATAACTGCTGAGACTTGGACTTACTTACTGTTACTGTTACTGTTTGTTTCAGAAAAAGGGGGTGAATACTCTACTGTAAATGCTGCTTTTCTGGATGCTGAAAAGCTCCATGTTATTGAGTCTAGTCATAGCCAGTGATTTTGAAGTGTTAATAATTAACCCTAAAATGTTTAAGTGTAGTGACATATAAATGTATATAATCAGATTTAAGCAGAATCCAGAAAACAACATTAACACATACTGTAAATGAACAGAATACACTGCTAATGAAATATCCCCTCATTTTTGTGAGCAGTGTATGTTCAGTTTACCTACAAAATACCACATGGGCTCTTTTGTAAAGTGACTATACTTAGTGGGCACTGGTTAAAAGTACTGAAAACCTCTGTCAAAGTTTTTAGATCATACCAAACTAAAAGTAGCGTGGTTCCTTTTTTTTTGTTCGAGTCAATGTTATTTTTACATGGTATGGTCTTTAATGAGGAAGTTCCAAATCTGTCTATGGTTCTTTCCTCTTTTATTTAAACCCAGAATGTATTAATATGAAAATATACCAATGGAACAAAACATATTCTATATTTAATTTAATTATTTTCTTTTTTAAATGGTTGACTGCAAGTTTTAATCATTAGAGAGCCGAGTAAATAAGACTAATAAAGTATGTAGAGAAACTGATGGACTTCAGTCTGTAATTATAGAACTACAAAGTGCAGTGACAAGAAAGTTAAGTAAATCTTAAATAAAGAACAAGTAGAACATCTACTGAAAAGTCTAAAATCCCCAAGGTCCAGAAAATGAAATTTTCCAGAAAACGAAGTATGTATTTATTGCAATTACAGAAATGTATTGCAATCACATGTTTTGTTATACACATGTTTATACTGTTGTAAAGCTGCTTTGAGACAATGCTCCATTGTAAAAAGCGCTGTATAAATAAATTTTGATTGATTGATTGATTTCCTTACAACACATAAAAAAACAGGAAAAACGCTGTGAAACAATTTCATGACTCCAAAAATTGTCCGGACAAAATTGTTGGCACCCTCAACTTAATATTTAGTTGCACACCCTTTTAAAACAATAATTCAAATCAATCGTTTCCTATAACCATCAACAAGCTTCTTGCACCTCTCAACTGGAATTTGGACCACTCTTCTTTTGCAAACTCATCCAGTTCTCTCATCTTTGAAGGGTTCCTTTTCCCAACAGCAATTTTAAGATCTCTCCACAAGTGTTCAGTTGTATTTAGATCCGAACTTATATGCTGTTAGTATATGTTTAGACAGTCATGGCTGACATTGTTGGCACCCCTGAATTGTTTTCCAAAAAATTAAGTATTTATCCCAGAAATGTATTGCAATTACACGTTTTGTTATTGACACACCACGAGGAGACAATACACCAGAGCTAGATGCACTCATTTCTCACAGCATCCTACAGTTTCTGCAGGGTTCTCAAATACAACAGGAAATACAATGTACAGTAATTTATAAGAAAGAGAGAAAAAGAGCAAGCATGCGGGGTAAGGAGTCGCTGGCAGAACCAATTAGAATAAAACTTTACCTATCTTAAACAGTAAAAACCAGATATTTTCTTCTATTGTTTAGGCAAGTTTACCTATAGCTTTAAATGAAAAACATGCTAGATCTGAATGTTAATTTTGAGACCATTCTATGTGAAGATTTCTGCAGTTCGCAGAAGCTCCTAGGAGAATATTGAATGGCAACCCATTCCTGCATAATCAGTACTTGGAGTTCCGTACTGGGTTATTGTTTGTCGATCTTCTTTTTGAAGATTGATTACAGGTCCTCAATGGGAATGAGATCCGGGGAGTTTCCTGGCCATGAAATTTTTTTTTTATTCACAGAGCCACTTGCTTATCACTTTTGACTTCATGTGTGCTCCATCATGCTGGAAAAGCAAATTGCTCCTGAATCGTTGGAAGGATGTTTTGATACAATTTCTTATTCATGGCAGTGTCCTTAGGCAACCCACACATGAATGGTCTCAGGATGCTTCACAGTAGCTGACATCAGATGTCTTGTCCTCATTAACCGTTTCTCCTAAGCTAATGTGATCATGACTGAAAGTATGGAAGTAGGCCATTTTGTTGGGCTGAAACCCAGTGGCTGGAATGCAGCAAATTTTGTGATAAGGTAGGAAATGACTTTGCAATTAATTGCAATTCATCTGATCACCAGCTGGTAGATTGTTGTCACAGCCCTTGCTGAAAACCTCTTAAAGGTCATGATAGTTGTGGGGCACTTTGGACAGAACAAATGGAGGCTCAGATGGCGGAAAAGTGCAAGGGCCAGGCCCGGGGGGTTGTGAGAGGCCAGCCATGTATAACCCAGAACCAACAGCGTCTTGTGTGCTTGAATAATGGAAAAGAACAGGATCTCTTTGATTGATGTAGTTCCATCTTGGTAGTGAGGATCTCATCCATGAGAGTATCCTCTTTGCCCAGGTCATGAGCCCAGGACATCTGTTACACAGGTGCAGAGTGGCAGGAAGCACTTGCCAGTACCCCCACTTTTACCGACCAAAGCACACTTGTGGTTGGACAGGATAGGAAGTGTACAAGTGCCTCTGTGAACCACAATATAAGCAGAGGCCAGTCTGGAGTCTTCAGTCTTCAGCTGGGACTTCAGACTGAATGGTTAGTTGTTTTACAAAGATCAAGGGGCTCATCATGGGTTGCCAACTTGTCTTTGCTCCCTCAACATCTTGCAGAACTGCCCATGGAGAGTGGCAGCACCCAGAATGTCACAGTCGGTGACCGACTGGGAATCCTGGCACCAGTTGAGAAGCTGGCTCGTTGCAGTCCCTTCGTGGTCCAATTGGTTGAACTAAAGTCCAGAAAGGTCTGAGGATGTCTGCGTATGAGCCCCTCCTGGAGTTTAGCTGGGTTTGCATGGCCTCAGTAAACATCAGAACCCTGCCATGCTTGAGAACAATAATGGACATAATCTTACATTGGTAGCAAAAAAGGTCTGTCACTGCTCAAACACCAGATGACAATGGAATTCTATGGTGAAGATGCAATGGAGCAGTAGGAGTGGATGAAGGAGAGTGGGAACCACCAGAGACCACTGAATGGGGACCTGTGGAGAGGAATGGACTGGAGAGGTGCTACCTTACCCTGAGGCTGAGACAAGACCAAGCCTGAATGACCCTTCACTTATCGTCTTGTGTAGTACAACACTAGTGCTAACCCCTGTGCCACTGTGTTGCCCCATTGTGCTTATATGTATGTTAAAAGCAACTCTAAAAAAAAGATAAACCTAAAATAGTATGTACTTTACGTGTGTTATTGTTATTTAGGCTCCATTTTTGGACTCACTAAAAATACCTTTGGGCCTTTTGTTTTTGGAACAAAGTATGTGATTAAAAACAGCAAGGAACTAGAAACATCTACTCATGAAACATCACAAATGCATTTTGTGCAATGTTTGACAAATGTTAATCAGACACTACAATATATACAGATATACTTATCGTTTGTGTTCCTAACATGGCAATTTTTCTCATTCTGACTGGTATCTGCTAATAAGATGACATTCATCAGTGATTCATTTTAACTTCAGTTTCTTCCACTTTTCATGGTAAAGGTTGTACATGAATTAAGAAATAGCTATATTACAATGTTTAATTAACAAGTTATGCTTTTACAGAATTGGGATGTTTGACAGGATTTTCCAGTAGAACAAAATACTTCCTCCAATACTGCAGTCTGTTTCCATATTAGTAACTAACTGAAAATGCAGTGGTGCATCACATGTACAGTAATTGTCAGCACAATAGATGAGTACATTTCATCTTAGTGGCTCACACATACAGTAGTCACCAGCAACATAAAATGTTCTTTATGAGGAAATTTCCAGCAATTTTATCATGCCAACATCCGGCCAACAGCATCATGTTAAAGAAACAATATTATATGTAGTACAATATTATTACTGTTCTGTTCTTTTAGTGTTTGAGTGTTTGCAATCAACAATACCACCATCAAGAACAACATTAACAGGGACTTTACCATTTTTATACTAGATGTTCTTAATGTCAAAGTTGAAGTCAAATTTATTCATATATCACGTTTTAGACCATTGTCTCAAAAGCAGCTTCACAAAATCTAGGCTCAAAGCCCTAGTAAGCCAGTGGCAACAGTGGAAAGGTAAAAACTCCCTAATCTTTATAAGACAGAAACCTTGGGAGGAAACTAAGATTTAAAAAGTGACCCATCCTCCTTGGACAGCCTAGATGCTTTATGTAAGGCACGTGATCTCCATGAAATTAAGCATACTGCTCAAAAAAATAAAGGGAACACATTCGGAGTTACATTGTGTTGTTTAAGTGTTCCCTTTATTTTTTTGAGCAGTGTTTATTTATCGGCTGGTACAGTTTGAGTTCAATCCTGTTTTCAAATTGTTTATAAATAAGTTAAACTTTTATGTATAATGATTGTAATTACATTTTCATGGTTGATGATGCTATTTTTAAGGTTTAAGGTATCATTCTGATATTTGGGACAGGGTAGTCTAAATTGTGATGGTTTGAGTTATTGTTCCCTGAAAGTATCTATGGTTGTACTGCTCGGCTTCCAGTGTTTCCAGGCATAGGTGGAATTGAAAAATCAGCATAGTCATAACCCCTTTTTATAACACATACATATACACATAGTAAGGTTGTATACCAGGGCCAGCAATCTCTTTTCCAGTTTCAAAGTTTTAATTACAGCTTTTACAGTATCCTGGACAATACATGTCCAGTTTTAACCAAGTATGTGAAATAAACAACTGATCCAACTGTATTATCATGAACACATTTATTTTCAACTGGTATCCACCATACATTATATACAGTCACATTTGTTCAAACTGACAATAAATGGAATTAAAATACAGGCACATAAATTGCACAAACAGCTTATGTTTATGAAGAAAGTGCTGCAAAAATAATGCATTTCATTGCTGTGTGATAAATGTATTGGAAATGTTTGATTCTTACTCTTATACTTTATTTAGTAATGGCTCTTTTTTGCTTCTTTGGCACTGCCAAGTAGACCAAATGTAGACTTGTAGTGTCAATGTCATCTTTGTTTTGCACTGGTGGTTAAGTGAAGAAGATTGACTAATTTATTTCTTTTTATGAGTCACCACACAAGACCTCTGTTTTTCACAAAGACAACACTTATAAGTCTAGACAAATCTACACCAGTACATGTATGTTGATTGATCAACTGGTGAGTTGAATCCATTTATGAAAAAGCAGTAGTATTTCCATAATGTGGGCAGAATTAGCCGTAGGTTCTGATAACAGGTCAGTTTCAAACTGGTTTCACATAGTCTTTGGGGAAGAAGCCTACATGCCCGTTAAAGCTTCCTTTCCACCAATGTGGGTCTGAACAGTCAATTATGTCGATTACATCACCGCGCAGAAACTGTAGCTGGGTGTTCTGTTGTGGGATGAAATCTAACAGGGCGTGGGCATGGCGGGGTCTCTGATTAAACAAAACAAACACACATCAAAAAATCATCAGCCAACATATACTCTTCGTATAACTTAACAAGGAATGATCTGCCTGTCTGCAGTGTCACTCAGTTCTGAGAAACCATATCCTGATTTACTGACCTTATATATGATATCCCTTCAGTAATTTAATCTGTGCTAAGATGTTTGCTCGAAATATGTCCAATATGCTATACATTTGACTCCTTAACCAGGAAGGGCCTAAATCAGAAATAATGTGTGTAAGAATCTTAATAGACGTCTTAAATATTTGACATTTGTCTTACCCTTTGTGAGTTTTCTACCTCCTGGAGGAAGACTGCCCTTTCCTTGGCAATGCTGTTACTTTTGTAGAAGTCCACCAGCAGGTTTAGGGAGTAAAATTCCTCATCCCAGACAAAGTAGTGTCCCTCTCTGTTATTCAAAACCTTGAAGTGTTGCACATGATCACCATAGCTAATAGAAACAAGAAAGAAGCACGTTATTGAGAAACCAGTATGTTTTACTTTACCTGAGAAAGCTGATTTCTATTGGCTGACTATTCTCACAGTTTAGCCGGTTCTCACTTCTTACATTAGCTTGACGGATATTAGACTTGAAGGGTAAATGCTAACGTGCTTTCCCTTTATTTCACATATCTCACAGAATATTACAAGATGATTAAATTAGGACTGATATTAAAAACTGACCATAATTCTTCTACTAAATGGGTAAGCAAAATATGATTTGGGGATTTTGTTTTTTGTGTTGATTTGAAAAAAAAAAAACCCAAAAAAACATGCACTTACACATCATAGTAAAATTTCTCCCCAGTTAGTGAAACTGAAGTTTAATTGATGTCTCAATATGCAAAACAGTTTATAACAATACACCACCTGTATTATTAACAAGATAAGTAATTAGAAGTTTTCTTTCCAGAATAGGCAGGTAAAAAAAATACTTAATAAAAAAATATATATAAAAAAAACTTGCATCATTCCCAAGAAGACTCATGGCTGTACTAGCTCAAAGGGGTCTTAATATTTATGACCATGTGATATTTCAGTTTTTTTAGTACATTTATTTTATTAAATTAATAAGTTTTTCATTCCACTGTTAAGTACGTAATGCCATCCTCTTAAGTGTATATGGCTTTCCCTAACCAGGGGCTTAACAATAAATTACTATTTACTATTATTGTGAATTTCCATAAATTAAAAAATGTGGTGGCATTCCACTTACACTTTTTCAGTGGTATCTCTGATGCATTCATGTATGGCTTATATGCAGTTTTCTTTGAAAATGCTCCTTATATTTACATAATAGTTGATTGATTAATGTCCATTTCTTTCAATGTTCTGTTTCATAGAATGCAATGTGATGGTCAAATGCTGCTTTAATGTGTGAATTTCTGCAACAGAAAAGTAGCAGGATAGGAATTACTCCCTCTGCTTCTATGCACAATGAAACTATATCTCAGTAACCAGATTTAGGTGCAAGGAGGAGAGTAAGTGATACAGTTCTGCTGTCTTAAATTAGACAGAAAAAGCATGGTTTGGAGGTTTTAACACAGAATACAATTATGCAGCAAAATATAAAAACAGAATGGAAACAAATCAAACCTGCTAAAAATCTGATACCAATCACATGACCACATGTCAACCATACAATATGAGAAGCTGCAGCAATACTTTTAGAGTAGGGTGAGAATATGCAGACCGATACTCAAACTGGAACCAGACTTGGAATTTCATACTTTCCCTAATAGAATGACGAAAATGCATTTCTTCTACAAATGGGATGGTTTCTGAAGAGCCTAGAGGGACACAAACCCTGTTAACTAGACAAGTAGACTTCATTCTACCATAAAGTTTGAAAGGGCCAATTTGCCACCTGTGTGGCCTTGAGATTTAATAGTCCTTGCTATGGTGATATTTTTCATTTTTTAAACTACAGATTTTTAACTGAGATAAAGTTGATAAAGTCTTGATAAAGTTTCAAGAAAATTGAAATTGGTTGTGCATTGTCAGTTGATGAACTTCCCAAAACGCATGCTCTAGGAATTGTTTTTATAAATAAACAAAAATAATAAAACTTTAAGTGTTTTAAGATTTAATGTGACTAATTTGTCAACAATGTCATGTACACATAGCTTAGAGCATGGCGCTAAATATTAGACCTACAATATACATAGATATAATCTGTTAACATCATATATAAGCATTGCTCAGTAATTTTGAAGGTAAAAGTATGAGTGACTATGTCATAAGACTTAAATTTGTTTAAAGCCTCCTTATGAATTTTCTAGATGCTTATTCGAAATTATGTTGAAATCAGGATATTAGCCTCAAAGTTAATTGGTGTAAGCTTGAAAGGAAAGTCAGTGGCATCACCCATCTCCACATACTAACTTTATGCCATATTCATCCCAGCGCACAATCTGCAATAAATCTTTGTTTGGGGTTACTCATTTTATCCTGCTTTGCATTCACTGTGATATAATCTGATGTAAGCTGTGGTATAAGGTATAATATTGGGCTATAAAAAGTCTTTCAGGTACTGGGATGAACATAAAAGGCAGTGTGACCTTGCCATTCAATCAAATGCACTAGCTTAGAAATTAATACAGGTGTTGACTTTATCAAGACACGTTGAAAATATTGCCTCAAAGTCCAGTCGAATTGGGAATCAATATAAACTATTTGTTTTTTTTTTTCCATGTATATGCCTACCAGAAACAAGTCTGATAAAGTTTCATAAAGAGAAGCACCTACAAGGGTCAGACCATGTACTATTTCTCAAGAGTGAAAAAAAACCAAGTTGCAATAACATTAATTCACAATCTTAGTCATAAAGTCCAGTAAATAAACTTTATGAAAATGGAAATTAAATGAATTAATTGTGTGAATTGACTAAATTTAAATAGTAGGATACTTCTTAAGAACTGTGAAGTTGATCCCAAGTAAAGTTCATGGCCAAAGTGTGACCATGAATCACTTCCTCTTTTTAATTCTTATGCATCAAAACAACTAATTTCTGCTAAACTAAACAAAATACCAAAATTAATAACATATTTCAGCACCCAAGCATTGTAGCATTTCTAAAGGACTCTCAGACAATTAGAAAGAACATATTCTGATCTGATGAAAACAAGACTGAATGTATTGCCCTTAATTCTAAGCATTATGTCTGGAAGACAATATGTCTGAACAAAGCAGTGTTTATCACCTGCCCAATACTGTCCCTACAATGTAGCAATGGTGGTGTTGAGAGGGTCTGGGTCAATGTCTGGGACAGGGAGACTGGTCAGGCTTGAGGGAAAGCTGAATGGAGAAAAGTACAGATATATTCTTAATGAAAACCTGATCCAGAGTGCCCTAAGCAAGCCCACATAGGAGTGGGAATATTAAGAGAATGTCTTTGAGTGACCCAGCCAGAGCCTTAAATTGAACCACATTGATGGGAGAAACCTGAAAATGGCTGCCCACTGACCTGCCAGAACAGAAAAAAGGCAAAAAAAAAAAAAAAATCCCCAAATCCATTTGTATAAACCTTTTGGTATCATACCCAAGCAGACTGTATTCAAGGCTGTAATCGCTGCCAAATGTAGCCCAAAATTATGGGTCCTTTTTAGAGTCAAGCAGCCAAAATGCAATTAACGGTGTTTTAAAACTTGATGTTTTGAAAAAATATTATCTAATTAGTCAACATAAGGCATGTTCAATTTATTAGCCTTAATTTGTATAAATGCATATAAAAGCATTTGACATACAAGTATTAAATATTTTATAAATGATAATGATATATTTTAAATAATAAATTTTATTTATATTAATATTAAATATTTTATACATATTTAAGACAGGACCTTAAACCATTAAATTACTTTTCCCTTCATAACAATGCAGTTGTCTATTAATACACACTGGGGTATTAATTAATTTAAAGAATGCAACTGACACACAAGCACAACGGACCCTCATCTCATTTATAAATCAGCATAAAATTGTCTATGATTTAATCTAACGGGACAACAAATTGAAGATTATTATGACTCACATCCAACTGAAAGACAGAATGGGATTTTCCCATGTTGCGAAACATATCTTATGTCAGTCACCAATGTGTTTTGAGGAAATATGTTTAAGTTCTTATTTTTGTGATTAAGCTTTCCAAGTAATTTATTATTATTTACAGTGTGGTTAATTAAAGGAGGTCGTGATATAAGCAATGTGCTCAGCTAATAGACTGAAGGTTTCAACCAGTTGCATATTGTTCACTTTGGAACAATTCATTTTATCTCAAAGCCACAATACTGTTAGCTGAACCACACTGGAAAATGTTGCATGCAAAAGTACATTCTATGTTGCTCTGTAGAGGTGAGCTATTGTCACCTTGTAGTCTGGATCGCAGTAGCACCTTCTCTGCTGGAAGGTGTTTTATAAATTGTGTTTTATTAATTGTTATTCAGACTTTTACACTTTGCATGCTATAAGTTTAGTGAGCCTATGGAGGCTAGCAGTCTGCAAATACAGTTATACTACTACATCCAAATTAACATATTAAACCCCTCTTTTAAAGACCAGGATGACTAGAACGCCAAAACATACTCATTATGTTGCTACAGTACACAATATGGCCGAATAATAAAACTTAAGAAAAAATAATTTTAAAAAAACTGAGAAGATTTACACAATGTCATGTATTACTGATGCATCTTGTTAGTGATTGAAAAGCAGATGGTCCAAAAACATTTGGCACAAATCACAGATCAAATCAAATAGAGTTTTAAGGATGCAATGTCCATGTTCAGGTAAATTTATAAAGGGTAGAGTTGTAAAGTATTGTATAATTGTTTATCACATTTTACTGATGAAATACAAAACATATGCTTGCTTCAGATAACAGAACAACAGTAAAAAGCCCAAAATAGAGGGATGGCACTAAATCAATTTACTGGATTTAAGTTAGAGCTCTAACTTGACCACTCAAAATCCATATTCTTAAGCCATTGCATTATTTTAATTAAATTCAATTCACGTTTATTGTGTGTGTTGCTGTAGCAACACATATATTGTTATCCGATTTTTTATTATTCCACCAATTTTCGGTCA
>JAUZSU010136844.1:0-15973 GCA_034780255.1 Parotocinclus maculicauda | reverse complement strand
ACATTACACGTATATAATAGGATTTGTTTCGGTACTTTAGGATTTGGTCCAAATAAGCGGCTGGTCCCATTAACCGGATTCTACTGTATTCGACTGTATTTTGTAATTAAACTTTGTTCTTAGATTGTAAGTAAACTCAAATTTCTCAATCTGACCTGCAACAAGACGACTCTGTCCTGGCAGTAAGATGGTGGAATGAACTTCCACTGGATCTCAGCGTTGCCAAGGTGATTGCTTTAAACAATGGCCAAAGATTCACCTTTTCCTTAGCATTTAAAATTGGGTCTTAAAAATGTTACCTATATATTTGTTTGTCTTTGTTGCAAATTTAGCAATTTAAATGTAACGTCTGCTACAGCTGTAATTCTAATTTAATTATGTTCAGTCCAAAATTATTTTTTAGTCCTATTTATCCTTAACATTTATCTCTGCTGGGTCCATGTTCCCCTGGGCTCTGCTTTCACCACAAGCTGACCTCAATTAGTCATGTTGAATGACTTTTGATTTTTACCCTGTTTTTAGAATAACTTTTTTTCAGATTCTATTCAAGATTGGGTAATTCAGTTATTCAGTTACTGTAATGAATACAGTGGCTCTGCACTCGCAGAGACACTTGAGAGGGACCTGTTGACCTAATGCACGTGGCAGGAAACCCACGCGGACACAGAGCATGCAAACGCCACACTGGTGGAGTCCTGATCAGAAATTGAAATGGGGACCTCTGGAGCTGTGAGGCAACAGCGGTAATCACATGTACCAACATGCTACCCTGTTCTGTTAAAGAACCTGTTGATTAAAAAATGTAGCATCCACTCCTCCTCTGATGTATGCTTTCCTTTTACTCAAAACAGCACCGATGGTATCAGGTAAGGATTCGGGAGACAGTTTTATGAATTTGAGCCCGCCCTTAGGCTCAGTGTGCTAGAATTTGGGGTTGTGATTATTTCAGAAGCTTGAGTGTTTTGGAAGGGCTTTTTGTTTTTGCTGGAATTCAGTGACCGTGAAATTCTAGCAACACTAAGTACTTGGCACTCCCTGGTTGACAGGCCAGTTTATATTTTAACTTTTTAGACAAAATACATATAATGCAATTTTAGCAGAAACTATATTCTCATGAACAAGTGAGATTCATTTCAAGAGCTGAGCAGCAGCACCAGTGGACTAACCTTTGTTTTACACTTTCAATAAACTAGTTATTTTTTCATAAGAAATTCGATACTTGGTTATAAAAAGGCTTTGTGTTGAAGGGTAATGTACAGGGTGAGTCAAAATCTAAGGACGCGTCTCATGCTGCCTTGTGGGCTTTAAGCAGCATTTGTGAAAACCATTGAGGGTTTGTTTTTTTTGTCGGTAGTTGTTCTTCAGATGATCACGGTGTGGCTCGTCATCTACAGTGCTGCTTTCTCTGAATTTGGCTATGGGGGGGGTGGGGTGTAACAATGCTGTGTGAAAATGATCTTTCTAGGTGTCGGTTGCTATGATACATCAGCTGTGTTCTCTGAACATCAGAATAGTCAATTCTGTCTTCCTGTGACGAACAAATTTTTTTTAACTTTCTGTTAACTTTAGAACCACGAGACATTCTGATTGCGACAGACAATTTCTGAGACAATTCTGGTCAGCTTTGATATGCTGCATGACCACCTTTCCCAAGGAAAAACTTGCCCCTGATATAATATGGCAGCATTCATGATGGTGGCCATGTTCCAGACAGATAGGCCCCCCTACCCATTGCTTGCTGGGGTATTCAGATGACACTTAATTTAATTTTTATTTATTTTTTTCGTTCCTGAAATAAGATTGGTGTCCTGTGACTTTTGACTCACCCTGTATGCTATGATGTATTTAGTATAAAGCTCAGTTTACAGTAGATTTTACTTATGGGTTTGTTTGAATGTTACACATTTGTAAATCGGGGAGCATCTGTTATTTTGCACACGGTGTAGTCTGGCCATCAGCCAACTATCAATTAATGCGATGCTCGGCTACATTCACAACCTGTTATTACTAAACAATAAGGCATTGCTTTTGTGGTAGTGGGTTTACTTAATTACTGTAAGGTATCTGCTTGGGGTTTTTTTTTGCACCCCAAATTTAGGGCAAACACCCGAGCCATCTAATATAATGTAGCCTTGAGTTGGGTGGGCGCAAGAGTTTAGAGTGAAATCTGAAATAATTCTTGTTCCTTCATTAACATTATTTGAAAATGCTTTACTGGGGTAAGTACTAAATTAACAAAGCTGTTCACCACCATGTACTGCAAACTAGAGCAATATAGAGTAAACCAGTTTAAGATTATTACAAATCAGAACCATAAAGGCTATTAAGCTTTGTCTGGTAATGCAATTTAGGCCGATGGCTTATTGTTTCAATTCATCTGGAAGACCTTCTTAATCGTGTGTTGAAGTACCATATGGTATGGCGTCTAACATTACATACTTATAACAAATTCTAGCTGTATTGATTGTGCAGTAATTATTGTAACGCTTGTCTTCTGTGAATGGGCTCAACTGGCTTTATTAGCAGAGTTTATAAATACTGAACTTTTTATGATCCTAATTTAGTACACAGAATGTTTGGACTTTATTTCCAGATTGTGAGAATGCCGTAATATCTGAGAACCACTCAAACAAGTGTGCTCTTCACTTCAAGTCTTGAATTATCTTACACACAGGAATCAAAGCACAAGTATGGGATTCCCTGAGCAGCAATAAAAATGATTAACTCAAAGAAACCATCCACCAAGAAGGTGGCTGTGGCCTAAAACCCCATATAAGCTAACCTTTAGAGTCTCTAGTTCAGTGACTCTCGTATTTTAGTGTGAGGAACAGCTGTTTAAGCTGGTCTGTTACCAGGTTTTTGTCCTGTATTCTAGCTGTGAATCTTCTACATGACATTTTCAGCATCAGTGAAGTCACGCTGGGAACTTGCAGGTCTGACACCACACAATCTCACAATCTTTACACATTAGAGCTCAATAATAATTCTGCCTTAAACACATATTTATGTCATGTTAAGCAGGGCATACCTGCTTCGTTGTGCTACTAAATAAAGAACATGGCAGTAGCTTAAACGTTTTACCTAACCTGCCAAATCATGGCGTATTCAATACAGTAAGTTTATTTATGTATAGTCTTATTACAAATAAACCAAGTTTTCGACTTTATTTAGCTGTTGCATGTTTTAGGTACATATTAAACTAGGACTGCAATTTCAGTCCTACGCTTAATCTTGATGATACAAATTAAGGGTGTTTATAGATGCTTATGTTTCATTGGGTTTTGAATAATTTGTTTAAAGACTTATTTAGATACTTTTTACCTGATGGTAAAATCAGTATGTCAAAGACCCCAAGATGGACGAGCTGAAAACGAATCCGGTCCAAGAAATGTTTTTAAACAGCAAATGCTTTTCTTTATGCATTTTAGGGCATTTTTGTCCTGACCCGTTACCTGGCAGCCCATTTGGCACCCCTACAGTTCACTTACAGTGCAGCAATGAATACCCATAGTCAAGAAGATGGAACTATGTTGGGCTATCTTTCAGATTCAAAAAGACATCTTCAAGGGCCCAAACAGACTGGTGTGCTATCTGAACGCAATTATTTTCTGGTCTTTACATGTCGAAAACCAGATTGCGACCCGTTTGTTTTTCTGCTCCCCAGTACAGAGGTCTTGCTGGTGTTTCTGTGCGTGTCATCTTAGCTTATGTAGAGTAATGGTATTGCATTACATTTCCCCCTAGTTTTAGGTTAGTGATTATTTCACAAGCTGTAATTTTACTCTTTATGGTGTGCCTGTTTAACAACAATAAAACAATATCACAACTTGGCACATTAGTCTATGCAGCGCCATATTTAGGTTTAAAATAAGGAAATCAGGGTATGGCTCACAAAAAGATGGACCTGAGATCAAAATGTCTTCCTATCAGCATCCAAACATTTTGTTTTCAGTCCTGTGTGAGAAAAGCTTGTCTGTATGCATGTATGTGTGTGTATGTGTGTAAAACGTGGATGGTGGTGCTGTAGCTAAACAGTAGCAGCCACTGTCCAGGTTGCCTCGCTCTACAGTTGACACTCCAGCAGTTGGTTACAGTGACACAAGATGAGTAGTTCTGCAGATCAGTGGACAGTTGAGCCTGGACTTGTTTGCAGCCAAAGGTTTGCTTACATTTCAGCTGAGGAGGTAAGTGAATCTGTCTTTTGTTCAGCAGAGATGGAAAGGTTTCACCTTCCTCGCATGACCACGGGGTTCTGGCATCACACTTCTGAAAATGTATTCACAGTGCAGATTTTTGTGTACTCAGTATGGCAAGCAAGTGCACGCGTCTTTGCTCCGAAAACGACTGGTAACTGCTCTGCAGCTCTCGTTTATGTGCAGTGACAAAACACACCACCTTCATATGCATCACATACATGGATGTCGGGGAGGGGATGGTTCTGTTTCTTTTAACAAAACATCCTTGCATTGTCTAAAATGAATGTGTGAAGCTGGGTGAGGGTGGGAAGCCATTCAGACTTTGTAAAGTAGACTTTGCATCTGATCCATTTTGGAACACCTTCTCCCTGTGGACTTTTACCGGTTTATTGGATCACTGTTTTCTTTTGCTTCAGAGTCGCAGCAAACAGACGAAGCTTAACGTAACTCTGGCAGATCAAAGATAAAATGTGTACGCTTACGATCTCTGGACTAATGGCTGGGGTTGGGCTTGAACACTTCTAGTTAAGGAGTATGTGTGTTCAGCTAGAACATAAATAATAGGAGTTAGTATTTTTGTTGCTTGATGCAGTTTTGTGTTGCTGCTGTACAGATTACTATATCTTCTCTGGAATGCGGTTTTGTTTTACTGCTGTTCGGGCCTCAAACGGCAACAAAATGTTTTAAAAGACAATTCAGCCTAATTGGCTAAATCCTGATAACCTGATTCAGCATGACTTTAATAATCTGTAACTGCCATATGTACTGCTCATACTTCAAAAGGAAGTCCCCGATAATTAAATATCCCCTATTTTGTGAGCGGTGTTAGAAATAATATAACAATCTTTAGTTTGTCTCTAGTTGCTGGGTGTGGGATTTTCAAATCATTTTACTAAGGATAAGAACCAGGATTCTTAGTCATTACTGTTCATCTGCAGCTAATCAGACTGGCAGCACTGAGCAAAGAAAACAAATGGCATTTTGAGTAGCTTTTGGATTTATTACAGTATTTATTCCAAATAAAATTGTCAGACTCTGTACCCTCGTAGACCTTTCATCCGGACTTGCACCCCATGTATTGGTTCCTCTCCTGCCCATAATTTCTTTATTATATTACCACATTCTGTACTATTTAAACTCTGTTTGTAGCAAGTAGAACAAAGCCAGATGTATGATACGGAGTCAGAAGTCAAGTCAAGCCTTCAAACAATTCTCTCTGAAGGATTTAGAAAAGGCCTGGCCAGAACGCTCAGTGTCCTTAAAATCTTAACATGTTCCCATGGTGAACTCAAATGGCATCCTATTCTGCAGTGCCCCTGTTGTAGCTAAGAATATTTCTGTTTTTATTTTTTTTGTGAGACTTCTGATTTTTCTTCTCGCTTCAAACTCTGCACAAATGCAGCTAGTAGATTTGTGCTGGACTGGTTATGAACACACTTGATAATTCTGTTGGGTGTTCTATTGATTTAACTCTTGAAACAAGAATGATTTTACTCTACTGTATTCACGTTAATCGCGATCCGTGCCAGGAAAATGCCTAAGAAGAAAGTACTTTAAACCAGAAAAACAAAATGTTGGACTTGATGGTTGCCTTCTTGTCTTAGGTGTGGATATCCAAGTGTGTGGACACCGTTGTCAGTTCATGTAGGTTGCAACCTTTTTTTGCTGTCAGTGCATGTGTATAAATAAAAGGCACAAAATATCCTCTTACTGAGTTTTTTTTAATTTTTTAAATTTTTTTCCCCCTGGTACTTTCCCATGTACATAACCGAACATTTTTTTCACTAAATACAGTGGGTGGAGGTTACTCAGTGGTGGGAGAGCGGGTTTGTAATGCACACTCACTTGAAACCGAATTTGATTTCTCAAACTTTTGGACCATTGTTTATTCTACCAAGAACAATCCTTGCTGTGAAGTCTAAAAGTGGCAGCTTGGTGGTTCTGGGACCTGTAGTATTTATTCCTACCAGGGTTGTAGTTTTTCTGAAGTTTCCTGTAAGACCTGACTGTTTATCTCAGAAAACGCGTATGGGTAGCAAAGCTCATGAGCTCTTTAGACTGATCTAACGGTCTGCTGAGCAAACTTGTATAGTTAGTAAAGTAATTAAACATTATTGATACACGCAGTTCCCACATTATGCACAATTCCTTTCCTGCTCAGACACACTCATGCTTTCTTGTGTGTGATTCCACAACACCATGTTCACAAGTGCTACATTTACACTTTAAACAAGACGTTGCAAAAGGTCTCGACCCAGTTGTTTGGTGTATACGTCCTTGTACGGGGTGGACTTGTTTCTTGAAATGTATTGAACCGAATCAGCATATTTGCTGTCCTGATGTGTTTGTGTATCTGCACTGTGATTCATTTTCTCATATTTGGTCTCTGTGGCCGTAGTTGCCTTGATTTACCCATAGGGAGTATGATGCCAGAACTACCCACTTTAACTGCCACCTGTATAAAGGCAGATCTTAATAGAAGTCTTCAGGATCTACACATCTCGAAACTCAGCGTTGTGAATGAGCTAATACTGTTTTAGAGAAAAGTCATCACACTGGCTGTTAAGAGCTTCCAGTTTCACACACGTGGAGCATTCTTGTCCTAACAACCACATTTCTTTATGAAACCTGTCTGTAAGAACACTGTTTTGTCATTCAGTATTAATGTAGGTTTCTATAGACTACACTTTTCTTCAAGCCACAGTCACAAGGTATTGGATCACCACAAATTGTCCTAGGTCTGTATCAAAGTCTGAATTTTTCAGAAATCAGCATAAAGACAATTAACTAGTTAAATATTGTCTCCAGTTACTTAGATATGAAAATATTATATTTATATTTACATTTACGAAATTTAGCAGACGCCCTTATCCAGAGCAACTTATACAGTCTTACAATCCAAGCAATTGTGGGTTAAGGGCCTTGCTCAAGAGCCCATCTGTGGCAGCTTGGCAGAGGTGGGATTTAAACCCTGGACCTTCTGGTCCAGAGGCCAGTACCTTAACTGTCAGGCTACCACAGTGCCATTACAGTCTAATGCACTGGCCAACCACAAGGATCTGGGCCAGGTCACCCAGCCGTTTTTCCCCATAGTTGGGACCCAGAGAGCCCTAACCTGTCTGAAAAACAACCTGTCCTGGGCACACTTACACCTGCGCCCTGTGTTCTCTGGAATATGCACCTTTGATCAGGAAAAGTGGGGTTAAACCCCACTGGGGTTTAGTTTTTAATCTCAAAGTAAAATTTTGACTCTTTTACTAACTGCTAGAAACAAACTCACCATGCAGTAAATGTTTTACTGTTAAGATACATGAATTTTGTTAAAGAAACACTGTGTCCCTCTTAATTTCTTCTCAACTATCCATATCAAAGCAGCAGATATAAAATTTAACTAAAAATACTGTTCACAAAAATTAGGGTATTCTTCATAATGAAAAATCATTTTTGTAAGCAGTGTACCCCCCCACACACACACATTTTACTGGACTTGAACCATAAGAACACCACTCAAATTGTTTGTAGAAGCCCCACCTGGGATTCAAATTCAGTCCCTCCAAAGCTACTGGCTCTTACCTTCAGAGCTCCAAAAATGAAGTCTTATTTATCTCCCCCAGTTTTATTCTATAAAATATACATGGTATAAACTGTACTAAAAGGAGCTTGGTGTTTCATACTCAGTTTACACCTGTGGTTTTTCTAACATCAACAGTGTTCATCTAAAAAAAGTACATGGTACTTGGTTTACAAAAATTTAGTAGCCCAAATGAATAGTAATTAATTTAATTGGTTTAACAAACTTATTTAACTAGGCTAATAATATTACCGTTTGCTATTTCTGACTCTAAAGCACACCTAATTTCTAGTATGACTGTGGCTGGAAAATAAGTTTAACAATCTTTGATTTGTGCAACATGCCAATATAAATACTCAATTTCTGCATTAGGTAGTTGTGCTCATGTATTCATAACAAAAGTCAGTTTAGTTGGTGAATCACCTTTTTAGCCTAATTTTACTTCTTTAAGGTAAAGGTTGTTGTGTATGTACTTACTGTCTGTCTCTCACTACAGGGACCTCGAGTCAGTGATGGAGGCTAAGTCGTTCCATCAGCCTTAAGGTCAGTAGGTGCAGTTAAAATGATAGAAATAAGGCATGTACTGAACTATTTTAATAGATCTACATTAAATTATAGTACATGCGGAGAAAACGACACTGCTTATGAAATATGCCCTATGTTTTGTTATTTTTATTTTTTTTAATTTATTTATTTTTTAAATAACAGTTTTTACAAAGCAGCTTGTCTAAGCAAACCAGTGTTAATACATTGGTCTTATTAAAATGAACAGCTCCAATGAACATGTTTGAAATGGCTGTCAATTTCATATATAACCAGCAAAACTTAGCCAGTTCCTGCTGGTACTTACTACCAGTTAAGATTTGGTTAGGTTTGCAGCAAATACGTAAAAGTGTAGTTTTGATTCAAGGTCATATTTCCTAATAAACTTTCCTGTTCCATGCACACAGTGTTATTTATTTACAGGTCTATATTTCTCTTCTAGGTCATTGGATAAGAGGTATGCGTGATCCAGAAGGTTACAGGATCCGATGAAAGAGCTGCAGGGTGGTGGATCCTTTAACTGCATTTTACCAGGTATGGATTTTGGGCAGGTCTGATAATTTACTGTAGGTAAAATGTACTACCAGAGCTTAACTTATTGTGACATCAAAATATGGACTGATGAATTAAGATCTACAATTTAATCCCAATATTTACCTTGTACCATGTTTACACCATGTTTTCTTTCTCTTTTGTAGGACACGTGCTTCAAGGCAAGAGGATTCAGACTACTGTGATCCTGAAGGGCTTTGAACCTGTATTAGAGCTATGATTTAAATGAGATTAAATCTTTATAATGATTGAACCAGTCTGACTCTGTGCTACACGAGAGGCTAAAGCTATTAGAGCAACTCTAAGAAAAGTTACAGGTCAGTGATTTGTGGATCTGGGAGACTGATTAAGTTTAGGAGTTTGTGTTTAAATTTTTTCTCACCGTCACATCGTCCTTGCTGTGAAGTCTGGCTGATAGTGTACAGCAAGAGAGGCTCACTGGCTCTGTCTGACCAAAACCAAAAAATTGCGACTAAAGTAGAACCGGTGTAGTTTTCATTTAAAATGAGACACTTGTACTGTAATAAACGTAAACACTGATTAATCCTTGTTTAATTTGATTTCATTTTTTTACACCCTTTCCTTGTGGGGGCATCCTGGAGAACAGTTCACAGGAGTAAGCATGCTCTAGATGGGACAGTCTGTCACAGGGTTAGGAGTGGTCACTGATGTCCTGACCATCCACTCCTCCCTCAGACACGGCCATTTGTGTGCATGGTCATGCCTGACTCCAGTCATATGGGCTAGCAAGTGTGGGACTGGGCTGGCCTAGTGGTTTACGTACATGCACTAGAAGGTCCATGGTTAAAATTCCACTTCTGCTACAGTTGGGTCCCTGAGCAAGACCCTTAACCCACAATTGCTTGGATTGTAAGACTGTATTACTTGTAAGTGGCTCTGGATAAGAGCGTCTGCTAAATGACACACATGTAAGTCAGACCACTGTACCACCCGGGCACTTAATTGGCATTTGGACTTCGCATCTTATCTTATCACTGCCACTTGAGTCGTTGAGTAAGACCCCTAGCCATTGGTGGATAACGGTTTTCTTTACGTGCCTCTCATTTGGGGTTAACTTCCAAAATAAGTTTTCCTGAATCATTTAACTCCTGCCATTGGGTCCCTAATACATAATGTGAATGTGACTCATGTAATAGTGGTTCTAGGACATCTCAGATCTCTAGTCGCTCGAAATTGGAGCAGGAAAAGAAAAGAGAATTGCACAGCATGTGGCCCATAGACTTGTTTTGCATCTTTAATGCCCATTCATCATTCATGGTCATGTTTCAACACTTGCACCCCATGGAGAACCGCATTCATCCTGTCTAAGATGTGACAGATGCCAGACGTTATTCTGACAGACGGGAGCGGAGGGGAGAACGACCAAGAGCGAACCCCGTGCAGCAGTCCAGCCATGATCCGAACACAGGAGCTCACCCGTTCTTCACTGTCTACACTGTCTCCAAATGGAAAGAAAATCTCTGAACCTTTAAAGCTTCCATCACTAAGCAGAACGCCACAGAACGGGACGCCCATGGTGCCGCCCATGGTGCCGCTCAGGTAAGATCGAGATTAGGACTAAATTAGGAGTGTTCAATATCTGTGAGTTATGTGACATGGCTTCATGCCAACCAACCAAACATGAAAGCAAGAGCTTCGCCACTTGTTTAATTAAGCTTAGTATTAAAATGACTTTAGCTTGTGTGTGGCTGTACTGAAACTCTGCAGCCACTCTGGCTCTTTGGAGATCCACAATGCTCTCAAGTTCTGTGCTTACACTTGTATTCTGCCTTGTTGGGGAAAGACTGAAGACCCTGCGATCCTGTAGCAGGACAAACTATTATAGGATCAGGATACATGCTTGTTTGCGCCTTGAGAATTCAAGGGGCCGAGCCCCCATTTGACTGGGGCACCTAAACCTTTAAGACTGTTTATTATCTAATCAAACATTTTCGCAATAAAATACTAAAACTTGAATCATTTGTCGTACACACGACAGTAAAATTGTGACTAATTTGTTTGTGACATGGTTTACTATTCACTTGGAAACAGTCTCTATGCAGCGGTATGGTACGAGAGAAAGGGGTTTGCACGTTCGTTTGACTGCATTAGGCCAGATTTTTTTTTAATTGCTTGTTTCACGGATCCGCCGACGATCATATTTGAAGAATACAAAAAAAAACTTTTTTTTTTTTTTTTTTTTTATTTCTCAGATCCGCTGCAGCACCAATGGTTAAAGTAAAAAATATATAGATATTATTTTTTTTAGCTTTTTCCACCCTCCAGTGGAGAACCAACCGTTCATTTTATTTCCAGATTCACTTTAATTTAATTGTAGGTTAAATAAATTTTATTTTTAAATAATTTATTTATTTTTTCCTCCTTCCTTGTGTTGATTCCATATAGTCCTCGAGAAATTGAAAAGTGCTAAAAAAAAATAAAGATTTATTTATTTTTATTTTTTTCCTCTCTCCTCAGTAGATTCTTAAGTAGAAACATCCGAGGAACAAGCAATTAAAAAAGTCTGGCCTTACTTCTACAATTTTTCAATGTGGCGATTAATTAATTATATGTGAATCTAGGGCATCTACACTGGATGCTGTTCGGTTTTCTAAACCTTTTAGAGGTAGACGAAACCTGAGCTACACACATCTCACATGGCAACAGCTACAAGATCAATCACAACAAAGTGCAAACATAAGAGGTCGACCACCTGAAACCTCTGAGGCTGCGTAGGTTTTAAGTAACTAAGAACCCTTTAAATTGGAAACGGGGCACTGATGTCTTGTCTTGGTCCTCCCAAGATTTCTTCCTTCTCTTTTCAGAGAGTTTTTCCTTGCCACTGTCGCCCTAGGCTTGCTCAGCTTGGTATTGGCCTTTTAAGATCATATAATATTGTAAAGCAGCTTTGAGCCAATTCTTTATTGTAAAAAGTGCTATAGAAATAAATTTGGATTAATGTCAATGCATGATAACAGTTATGTCTTGTTTTTAAATACGCCGCGAGCCCCTGACACACAGTACTGTGCAAGTGTCTCAGGTTGCCATTACAATAGAAATACCATTGTTTTTGCAATGTTATAGAGACCATAAAGTAATATTTTAACTTGGAATACGAACAGAAACAAAAACCTCTATAAGCTACAATGGAAAGTATTTAGCCTGACTTCCCTTAACACCTTGGTAGAGCCTCAGACATCAAAATGGAAGATTATTAATTATTTTAGTCGTGTGCATGAATGTGGAATTATTACATATAAACAGAAGGAGAAAGCCACCTGGAAAAGCATGGGATCCTTAAAGACATAACTGCATATCATAGAGATAACCAAAACCTTGTAGGAATGAAACATGGGAGTGAAAATCATGTGGTAGACTAAATTATGAGCAAGGAAATAGAGCTAGGAGACATTTATCACCCACTAACTGTAGATGCTTCCTGGGGTGAACAAGAACATAGTGAACCATGAGATCAGTATGACCTGAGAGCTGATTACCAGGTCACCATACACCAATGTGGCCATGGGAAGTTCACAGCACACACAGAGGGTATCAAAAGAAGCATATGCATCACTCCTGCTGTTCCTCCTACATTGTAGGAATTAAGTTAATTTGGAAGGCCCCCTGAGGGATGTTCTTGGATACTCTCTGACACCTTTAAAAATGAGACAGAGATGCCAGGTTGTACTTCTCTTGTGGAGAAAGGGTTTCTGAAATGTTGGTTGAACTTGCACTCGGTCTCAATTTTGGGATTGGCTACGTTCTGTCAGCCTTAGAACAGCCCACAACAGAAATTTTAACAGAATTTAGCAATAGCAGTATCTGGTAGCTTCATTTTGATGCCAAGTTGACCTTTCTACAGGTGAAAAGGCTAAAATAGGCTAAAGCTCAGAAAAGTTGTAATGAAGATTAGTGGAAAAGAGTGTTATGGAGTGACAAGATTGAAAAATGTGGGTCTAACTGTCAACCATATTTTATACTGCTCACAAAAATGAAAAACTGTGGGATTGTGGTGGCCTAGTGGATAAGGTACTGGACTAGAGACCAGAAGGTCCAGGGTTCAAATCCCACCTCTGACAAGTTGGGTCCCTGACTAAGGCCCATAACCCACAATTGCTTGGATTGTAAGACTGTATGAGTTGTAAGTCGCTCTGGATAAGGATGTCTGCTAAATGCTGTAAATGTAAAAATCCCCAATAAAATATCCCCTAATTTTTGTGAGCAGTGTCCGTACGGTCATTATAGCATCACTAAAGCAAAACTACTGGTGCCCTAACACTTTTGCACAGTACTGTATATGAAATATGAACTCCAAGCATAGTCTAATGAAGTTCACACGACTTAAGATTCTTATCCAAGATTGAAACTGATCAAATCTAAGGAACAGAGCTTTAAGAGCCTTGATCATTTGCCCAAAAATGGCAGGTCTAGAGGAGCCAAAACTTGAAACCTCTACCTTCTGGGCAATGGTTCAGTATCACTGCAATACTGCTGCTACTGCTACTACATATGCACTGCTCATAAATTAGGGGTTAAAATAAGAAAAGGCTACACATACTGTTTAATTTATCTTTGAAAGTAAACTTAATGCAATTTGACCAAGAGTAAAGAGTACGTAATACCGTTATTTACTGTTCTCTGCAGCATCAGTGAGCCATCTCTGTTCATCGCAGACCAGCACATCTGCTCCGAGCGTTTCTCCCACAACTGGCGCCCATCTCAAAGACACCCCTCTTGTCATGTTTGGGTTAAGACCGACGGGTTGCATCAAGCCTACCGACCCATTTACACACACTTTTCTCAACCACTGCACCCTCTTCCCAGGCAGAATGAGTTGATCAGTACAGCTCGATGGCCGACCACCAGCCAGCATGTTCTTCGACCTTTGGTGAAGCAAAGGCAGCAACATCAGTGCAAGGAGGATTTGTCCATCAGGGGGACACCATGTCTCCGACCCGCCACAAGCAGAAAGCAACTGCACATTTTCCTACCAGCAGAGGGCACCACAGAAGAGGACAACCGGGACAGTGAGTCTATTGATGAGGGTTTCATGGATGAGGTTGAACACAAAGGGAGCAAACAACCAGTAAAGCCAAACCCACCCACAGGACAGAGCTGATTTAGTGGCATTAGTGATCTGTGAGGGCAGAATTTTGCCTCTTTCTTGGAACATTCGGATTGGACCGTTGATAAAACTGTAAGCTTTAGACTTTGCAGATTGTTTGTGCATTCTGAGTTCTGTTTGTTTATTAAAAGGAAAGATAATTTTAACTTGTGATTTTGCAATATATTTTCTACACACACAAACTACTTCACTGGCCATGTTTTTGTGGATTAATTAGCCCATTCCAGTGGTGCTAAGGTGGCGCAATGGCAGTTCTAGCTCACTACCATGTTTGCCCATATTTGAGCCCAGGAGGTGCCTTCTGGCCAGGTTGGGTGTCACAGATATGATGCCTCCAAAAGCTAGACAGAAGGTTAATCCCACATTGCTACAACTTAGATCCTTACCCAGTTTTCCAGGTTTGAGCCCCGGTTGCCTTTTGGCCATGTTTTGGTAATCACACAAGTATTATGCTAAGTCTCACACACTTTTACAAACTGCGAAAGGGATATTTAGGAATAATGTACATTTAATGTGAATGTACATTTTAATGGTTTACTGGATTTTGTTGCCCATCATCTGTGGGCCTGCTGAAAGAACTCAACATTGGGATGGTGGTAAGTATTCCAAACAGCACTGGATACAGTATAGTGAGTGGAACAATGTTGGCCAATGCTAGTGAGCAACTGGAAAAGGAGGTCCAACACAGTTAGTCAAAAACACAATACTGGTCAGACAGTTGGTACATGGGCTGGTAGTACCATCCTGAAAACACACTAGAACCATAGCTGTACCTCATAAAAAGGGAAATTAGCGTCTCAAATTTGTCAGGATCCAAAGTATGGGATGTTCCAACTGCAGCCTAGATTGGTGCAGTTAAGCCTAATAAAACAGGCTTCTCACAAATGGTTGGGAAGTCTAGGTGGACTACAAATAACCCAATGCTGGAAACGTGGCAAGCATTAAAATGAACACTGGACCTACTATCTAACCAAAAGTATCAATGTTTTGTATAAAATGTCAGCTTTACAGGTGTTAATTCAAAACTGGTGCAAAGCTGGTCTGGCAGGACCAAAATGGAGAGTACAAAAAAAGCCTTGGCCACACAGTTAGTACCTGGGCAAATAGAAACACCCTTAAAGCACACAAAAACGGTAACTTACAGTACTTACAAAAACACAACATTGCTACTGGTGATCCATCAACCCTAAGTCTGGTGGTTCTTACCATAGCTTTGTTTAATTGTTCTAAAACACACTTAAACATTGCCTTGACCTCATAAAACGCTGCATTACTGTAGTTGGTACTTATGTGTACTTCCCAAAGTGCTAAGTGCTTCAGCACACACTGGGTTAATTAATAAAACTACTTTTAATGTGGGAATTTAATGTATTGGAAATGGAAAACCAACATACACCAATCAACTGGTGGTATCTGGGCAGCTATTTTTCAAATCACACCAAAACCGCATTTCATATTTGTAATGCCTAAAATGAGATATTATTCTAACTAATATAATAATAATAATTTATACATAATACATTTGAAATGCATAATGTTTACAGAGTCAGTGATTAGCATATTATCGCAGAACTAGCTTTTATGTTGGACATGGCACGAAGTTGGAAAGTGAATTTAAACAGAGCAACCCCAAAATAAATAGCCAGTTGGCGCATGAGCATTTAAACACCACAAAACACCCCAACAGTGCCTTTATCTTACAAAATTATAAATTATTCTACGTGCATGTTGTGTACTTCTTAACGCTGGCTATTGGTTCTACGCTTTCCACTGCCACAATAGGATACATTTTGAAGCCAAATACGCTGCCCAGTTTGAAAGGGAGAATAAAACCAAACTACACAAACAAAATGATTTAAAAGTGCTTGTGCTTATTGTAATATATTTGTAATGTATTCGCGTTTCCAAAGTCAGTGATATCATATTACTGGAGGACTAGCTTGTTATCCGTTAGATGTGGCTCTTTCAGAGCTGTAAGCCTGCATT
>JAUZSU010136833.1:0-15974 GCA_034780255.1 Parotocinclus maculicauda | reverse complement strand
AGTCAGGATGTGTTGTGGGTGATTTACTCAATAATATTGCAATTACAGAGAGAGAGAGAGAGAGAGAGAGAGAGAATAAATATTTGAAAGACAGAAAACTAGTCCGAGAATCACAGTCTTGAAGGCAAAAATAACATGGTCATGTTTCTTTCGGTTTTTAGTAAGATTTTAAAATTACACAGATCCATCACAAGTTAAATTTATTGTAAACCGAGGAGTTTAATATATTCTGTAAATATCATAACATAGCCTACCTTAATCATACTTAGAACAGGACTGTGACTTCTGACTAAATTTCCCAGCACACTTCCTACATCACTCGCAGCACATGCAAGACAGCCATACATAGCATCCCTTAAACATTCTTAAAATAGTTATTAAACTACATTTAAGGAATTTCATTAACATAAAGCTTATTTATATTACATTTGGAATGTCATTTATTAAATAATGTATGGAAAGTGAAAAACTAAGCCAAATTATTACTCTGGCTTTTGGCTTGTCCGCACTACAATTCCCAGCAAAAATCACTCACGCCACTAGGCATTGCCTAGTTGGTGGCGGGAGAGTTTGTATGTATTGTATATCGTTTGTCGGATATAAAAAAAAAAACTAAATTTGAACTTCAGAATATGGTTACTGCTGAATGTGTAATAGTGGATTCCCATCATCAAGTCGAATTATTGTACAACTGTTCATTGCAAAACAGAGAGTACCTGTATTGTACAGTACTGTTTCTATGTTATGTTTCAATTAATATTATTGTTCAAAATAAAACCCTGTGCAAAGTATTTAGTGTACTCAGTTACTATGGTAATGTCTGGTCAGTGACCATTTTAGTTTGTAATGCGCATGTTAAACGGGGCATACCTGTAGTATAATACAATACAATAGAAGTTATACATTATACAGGCCCACATTTTGGCCTTCACTATTTTTGGGTATTACGTTTTTTTAAAATACTTTATCCTTAGGAAACAAACCTGGAGTAACAGTAGTAATTTATCACCTACTGGTGTGTATACAGAGTTAACCAGAGCCAGGGTTATAGTTAAGAACAGCCAGCACGCGTAAGAATAATGGTGTTGTATGGTGTTACAGAACAGTATTATTTTTATAATTAATAATAATAATAATAATAATAATAATAATAATACTAATGATAATAAATGAGAAGAAGAAGAATTCTCTAATAATAATAATTTCTCTCTTTCATTGCATCATAATGTATTTGTTGCAAAAACAATCTTAGACTATTATAACACACATAAGCATTGAAGAACACATTTATAGTGTAGAATGCAAAGGAAATGTATTTCTGTAAAACAAAATTTAAAAAAAAAAATTTAATTTATAGCTACAAGTCTTTCCGGCCATCATTTTCATAAGCAGTGGAATGTATCGCGTGAGTCAGGATGTGTTGTGGGTGATTTACTCAAGAATATTGCAATTGGCATCACATGCAAAAAACACACAAAAGCAGTATGTGAATATAGTTTTTTCATGCCTTGTCACACCAAGTTCATATTACAAAGAAATTCTGCAAGTATGACTGACAATAATTCTCTGCGTGAGCATGCCAGACATTTATTTATTGGCCTGTGATGTTTAAATATATTAACAGATTATAATAATCCTTTATTTGTGACCATATTGTTCTTTCTGTAACTGCCCTCACTTGCCTTACTACTCTTGCTATTCAATATTTTGCATTTGGACATTATGGACATGTGATACAATTAACGACAGATAATAAATCAGCTTGCACTTTTGTGGTTGTTATTATGCATGTAATTCAGGGCCTGTTTGGTTGCAAAAATAATCTCTGCAAAAAAAGCACAAAAATTTAAAAGTAAAGGTTTATTTTTTTGGTAATAATTATTATTTAGGAGCCTGTACCCAGTCCTTGATTTCACGTCTTCTTCCATATTCATTTTATTATCGTGTATGCTTTAAAGTTTAATGGTTGTGTTGATCGTGTACAGTACTGTTAAAATGTTTGAGGTCACCATGCTGCCATTAGATTTGTTGTTTTTGCAGTGATGTAACGTCCATAACTGTTTTTAGAATACAACCAGAGAATACATGAAATTTTTATTTATTAATTAAAAAAACATTAAGTGTGACCTCCCCTTGTACTTGAGGAGTTGACACTTCTGCAGTCTGAAGAAGCCATGATATTTTTGGAAGGGTAGCAGCCAACAAACCACTTTTTTGAAACGGTTTCAAGGACAAGGGATAAAATATGCTAAAGATTGGAACGGATATCAGAATATTATGAAGTAACAAAAAGTTCTAAGTTCTCAAATTTTCGAATTCTTGTTTACAATATTCCATGGTTACAATAATATGTTGTGTATGGTTACCATTTTCAAAACAACAAATCTAATGTTGGACAAAAACTTTTATGCAATACTGTATTTACCATATTTTAGGGTAATATACCTATGTTTCAATTTTGTACCTTTCTTTTTAAAATCCTAATTTTCATTGTCCACATAGAATCCATGGACAGTTTTAAACCCCCACCCTGTTTTTTCCCGGTCAAAATTGCAGGGGCTCAGGCTCCTGCTCCCATAGAACACAGGATGCAGACATAAGCCTTACCTGGATGGGGCACCTGTAAGTCACAGGGCTGGGTAGGGGTCTCTGTTGCAGTGCCAAAGGATGATAACCTGACCAGACAGCCCACAGTTTTGTCTTCATTTGTCATCAGTGTTGGGATTTAAACCCATGTCTTCCCGTTGGTAGGCGAGCATATTAGACCACTGCACCACTTGAATGCTGATGACAATAAGATATCGCAAGACAATATATTAACAGTTTATGTCAGTTTTCACAAAAAGTAACTGAAGTTGGTATTAAGGCTTGATTGGTATATTGTACATATATGATCTCACCACTGTTTCCCTGTCCTAGTGATGATGATGATGATGATGATGATGATGTTTATTGTATCATTGTTCAAGTGGCATTGAAAGACTTTAGTGCAGAGCTGTTTATACAATCTTGAAACTACTGACATAAGCTTTTCATATATTCCAATGCATCATACTATAAATATCTTTTTATACTGCTTATGCGTGCGCTATGATGTCATTATGTATTACTGGGAATTGTATATTATCTAAAAGCATGATACCCTTGTAAGAGACAAAACCAAGTCTCCCAACATGTGCTGTGATAATCTTTCTAATTGAGGAAAGATGGGGTTTATTGTTTGTCTTTGTGTGTGCACGTCTGTTGTTGGTTTCCATGTGTGTATTTTTTCTGTTTGTGGACATGTCCTTGGATGCCATTGCTTTAGCTCGTGAAGGGAAAAGAAAATGAAATGAAACAGTCATGTTGTAAATATGTATCATATGTGCTTTTTGGTTTTTTGCACCATCAGTCCTGTTAGTCTTTCTAAACACAGTACTGACATCATTTAGAAGTAAAAGTGTAGAAGTAATAGGTCTGCTCATTGCATTTCGATGTCTGTCGGTAAAAATACACATTGTGAATGTATCGTGTGGGTTGTCTGCTTAATCCCATTCATTGGCGTACAGTTTTATGAGTGCATACTGTTGTTAAGACTCGTTGTACAGTGAAAATGTTTTGGGCTTTTTCAGTTTATATTTTGCTTATTCTTTGTTAATGTTTTAGTGGTGACTACACTTTGTAGTTCCACTGTTATAGACTGTAGTCCAGCTAATGCTCTACATGCTTTGTTGATTTGTACTCATTTTTGTAATGGTCAGGACCCCCACAGATTAGGTACTATTTTATGCGGCGAGTTCATTCTCAACAATGCAGTGCTACTGATGTGGTGGCGCTGTTAGTGTGTGTTGAGCTTGTATGATTGCTGGAGTTTTAAAACACTTTATTAGAGACCTTATTTCTGCACCTTGTAAATGTAAAGTCAGAGACAGCGGTTGTTCTGTTACTGCACTGTTTGTGTTAGTTATTCTTTATTCTAGTGGTTTGCAACAAGGAAAATACATTATTTTACACAGTAAACATTTAAGATACATGTTAATGTTATAAAATGTAATATTACTGTTGATCGACTCATTCAGTGCAACACACTCAGTGTCACTGCAGTGCTGAGAAAGATCCACCACCCGAACCTGATCCTGATCTGTTCTGGTCCAGAGGGGTCATGACCATTAAATAGCAGAGAAAAGGAGAATACAGTCTGTAATTGTAAAAATGCATGGTGCATAGTGTAATTTTATATATAAACAGGGTTCCATCTTCAATTATGTGTGACGAACAACAAAAGTGTTGAACTTTGTGTGAACTTTTGAAGCACAAGAGATATAACAGAGCTGATTGTAACAAATTAAGTATTTTTTGATAAGTTACATGACCACCTTCCCATTGGAAAAACCTGCCCTTGTTCCACTACGGCGGCTTATTAGATGGCAGCAATGTTTCAGACAAAGCCTAAAAGAGAGGCCCCCTCACCCATTGCATGCTGGGGTATGTAGATGTGTAATTTTCCCTTTTGATTCTAAAATATAAGGGTGTTCTGAATTGTGTATTATAGATTTAAAGAATAAACAGAAGAACTACAGAATAAAACTTACTTAACTTAAAACTTGCACAGTACTGAGGCTGACATACACAGAGCTGGCAGTTTTTTAGCTGCCTTGTTTCTGAAACTTAATCTTTTTGGTTTTCTAGAGACATTTTAGAAATAATTCACAAATAAAGAACTTAAGGCAATGGCCATATAAAGCATTCATCCAAAATTACCACTCTCCATTAATTTCAGTAAGAACAATGTATAAACTGTGTATTAACATTTAATTATATTAGTGGTGAGATTTATTACGTAGTTTTATTTATATTATGTAGGAGACTCTCCCCTATCAGCTGTAGTACAAATCTGCACAATCCAGGACTTTTTGTCTTTAGTCCACAGCCTGATATTATATACCAGATAGTGTTTCAAAGATACAGTATATGGTATCAATTAAGCAACATTTTGTCTTTAAAATGTTCTTATAATTCTTACAAAGAAAGATCAATGTTCATTAGCTTTTCTGTTTGCGTCCCAAACTGCAACATAGAGTATAAAATAAGTCACATGATCAGCCTACGCCATTGTTGGTGTCAGTAAATACTGTGGACTGTGGTAGCCTAGCGGTTAAGGCACTGGACTCTGGACCTGATGGTCCTGGGTTCAAATCCCACCTCTGCCAAAGCTGCCACAGTTGGGTCCTTAAACAAGGCCCTTAACCCACAATTATTTGAATTGTAAGAACATATCAGTTGTAAGTGGCTCTGGATACGGGCGTCTGCTAAATTCCGTAAATGTAAATATGTAAAGTTTCTGATGTGAAAAAGTAATTTCCAGCCAAAAACATGCTTTATAACAGTAACACATCAACTCACTTTCTTCTCAGATTCAACAATTTAAACTTGTCAATATTGGGTTTGGGTTTTTTTGTTTGTTTGTTTTTATTTTAACAGAGACTGCTTGTGATTTATACATCAGACAACACAGCATGGAGATCTCCTGGCAAATGTCGACATTGGTTAAAACATGCTACACAAGCAAGAATCTTTATTGCTATTAGCCTGTGTTGCTAGTTCAGCAGTTTGCACATTGAATACTGAAACACAATATCACTTGTGGTTTTAAACTGCTTTGTTAGAAAATTGGGTTATGGAAAAAGGTTGTGGTTAGGGTTAGATCTACTGGATAGGCTAAAGTCCTTGTTGATACTTTTAAGGATGGGGTTTTTAATCCTACTGTTTAACGTTTAGGGTAGCGATCAGGTTGGGGTAACAGTTCAGTTTATTGTTCAGACATTCTAATCTGGTGTACTGTTATGGATTGTATTTCAGGCAGGTTGGGTATCATGTGCAGTAGTGATGGACTACTATATTTTATTATAGGATATTTCATTTTGAAATATATCCTAATTTTTGTGAGCAGTGTATGAATCTTATGGTAAGTTAGCCTCATGCAAAGGTTTGAGCACCCCTGTTAAAAATTGATTTACTAAATCAATAGACAAGAAAATATATTTTATATATAATTGGTAGAAAATTAAACAAAATTAAAGGTAAACCATTAATTCAATCATTCCATATTTCGGTTTTTATTCCTGTATTTTTAATTTATTATTTATTATGCCAAATATTCTAAGTGTAATTCATTTAACTGCTAATCACAAACCTGTGCAAAAAGTTTAGGTGGGAAGTTTTAATAGTCAACATTTAAACTTTGGTTAGCTCGCATGCATTCTTTTTGGCCACACCTCTATTCACAGCTGCCCACCATTTCCATTTGACCCCCACATGCACAGGTTGGTGTTTTTGGCCCCCTGAAGTGCTTCCAGACTGCAGCTGGGCAGCCATCAGAAGTCTAACCATTTAGATCGCTGCTCAGAAAACATGGCTGCAATCACCACTAATCAATCTATCATCATGCCGGAATGCAGATTACTGTCAAAATCACAGGAAGAGAGGCTATAAATCTGCAACTTATTATAAACATTTCTGCAGCTTATTAATATGAAACCAGTATCCTAATACCAGTATTATAATTTTAACTGAAGGTTTCAGAAACCAAACTGTTCTCAATAATCAGCACATATTGTGCACAAAAGTTCCCTTTCTTCATCGTGATGAACATCTTTAGAAATGACAGACACGATATTTCAGAGATAATTTATAACTCTTCACATCTTTATTCAAAACTAGAGCGGTCCATACAGTTCACGCACCACTGGCTAATTCAATTATACTGCATTTTACTATTCATATACTTCATGCAGTATGGATATATAATTTAACTAATTTTTTTTATTCTTAATAACTGTTAATTCTTTATAAAGTACCCATTTTTCATTGTTTGTTTTTCTCCACTCCATTTTTCTGTCCTATTTCTTCTTCTGCTTGAGTTTTCATTCAGTTTTCCATTGAGTTTCTTCACCTTTTCTTTTCGTTCCTTACTTGTTAATCTTTTCTTTTTCATTCTTGTTATCTTTTTCTTATATTTTTTTCCTTTTGTCTGTTTTCTTTAGGATTTTATCATTTCTTACTTTTTCATTTCCCAATTGTGTTTTTTATTCTGTTTTAATTACATTTTCATTTAGTTTCTTCTGTTACTTTATGATTTGTTTTCTTTGACTTTTCCTTAAAATAAACTCTATTTTCTTTATGCTTTATATTTGGCATTATTCTTTCATTTTAATTGTTTTATTCTAGTTTCTTTATATTTTTTTCCCTTTTTTTAGTTTTTGACTTTTTCCTTTTCCTTTTTATACTCTTCTTCATTCTCTATTCACAATTTACATCTTTCTTTTTTCTTTATACTTGTTTAATAGTGATTATAATTTAATTTCCTTTCTGTTCTATTTTATTTTATTTTTCAATTGCTGTATTTAATTAATTTAATGTATTTAATTAATTAAGTCATTTTTTTAATCAATTTGTATCACAGACATGTTGATTCATTGAACATAATTTCTCAAAACTTGTCTTCTTTTATCAAAATGAAATCCATGCTATTAAAATTTTAGGCTACATTTATACTAGTTGCAGATTTGTGAAGCAATTTTCCATCGCTGTATATAGGTTTTGTTAGCAAACTTAAGCACATGTGTTTCTATTGAAAACACTGACATTCAGTACACAACACTCCAGTTACCACAAAAGAAATCAGATAATACACAGTTGTCATAACAATTCACAGATCTAGAGGTTTGAATACATTCATTTAAAGAACTTTAGATGAGCTTTTTCTTTGGTTTGGTGAAAAGGAAAATGCTACACGGCAACAGGAAGAGAAAGAAGATACGCACTGCGATATTTCACCCAAGAGATATGCATCACCGGTCATGTCCTTGCTCCTGGCAAGACGAGGAGAGAAATCACGCTAAAGTTAAGCCAGATCAGAGCCTCATTTCAGATTCTTTATTAATTGGGGATGTTATAAAAAGAAAAATCAGTCATTCAAGTGTGCTCTTGTGTATTTTGAAAGGTCACTGCATTGATGTGAATGGGAATAAAATGTCATATTTTGTAAAACCAATTGCTCTGTTTTTTACAGCAGATCAATGGTGGTTCATCACTTTTAGATAGAATCTAAAATAACAAACATACTGATGAACAATTCAAAGAAACTGAAAAACTTAATTCACCGTTCATATAAGAAAAAATATCTTAAGCTAACGAGATGCCAGAGATTGATTTACAACAGACTTCTTTCAAAATGTGTGTCTCTTTTCTCTTCCATTTCCTTTCTTTCTTTGTTTTCTTTTTTTCTTTATCTTTCTTTGTACTTTATCTTAAATGAATGTTTTCATCCATTCATTTGTTTTAATACCTAAAGTCAATTCAGAAAACCCTAACTGGCAGCGCAAGTACCAGGTGGGAACAAACCCTATACAGGGTGAAGATCCAGTACATGGTACACATACATAAACACTCACTCATATTAAAACACTTTAGCAATCACCACTATGCCAACATGCTGCCATTGATGTTTTATTTATTTAATTTCCTTACTATTATTCTACTTTGTCTCCATTCCTCTTTATGTTTTATGTTTATGGGACTGTGGTGGCCTAGTGGTTAAGGTACTGGACTATGGACCAGAAGGTTCATTGTTTAAATCCCACCCAACCACAGTTGGGCACCTGAGCAAGGCCCTTAACCCATGATTGCATAGATTAGTATGAATTGTAGATTAGTATTCATGCTATATTAGTATAGTATGAATTGTGTAAGTCACTCTGGATAGGGGTGTCTGCTAAACGACGTAAATGTAAATGTTAAAGTTTTATTTCTTTTTCTTTGAAAACTCTTTTTTTGTTACTTTACATTAAAGTTATTTTCTTGCTTATTCTGTTTCCTTTCCATTTTATTTTCAATTGTTTCTTATTTATTTTATTTATTGTTGTATTTCCTTCCTCTCTGCTTGCGTACTTGTGTTAAAATAAAACAACATTTGGTTATACCCCATCAATCTGCACTTAATACTCCATAATAGGAAAACAAGAAGATTTAATTTACATTTATGTTATTTAGCAGATGCCCTTATTCAGAGCGACTTACAATTCATACAGTCTTACAATCCAAGCAAATGTGGGTTAAGGGCCTTGCTCAGGGACCCAGCTGTGGCGAAGGTAAGATTTAAACCCTGGACCTTCTGGTCCAGAGTCCAGCACCTTAACCACTAGGCCACCACAGTCTCAATTCATGTCCTTATCAAAAGTAATGAAAAGAAAAAAACTTGCATGGACAGACCCTTCAGACCATTTGCTCTGGGTTCTTCTTATTTCTCCTAATCCTTTTCAAGATGTTTCTACACCACGAGTCTGCCTTTAATTGATAGGACATGAATTTGAGAGATAAACACCTGTCTATATGAGGGTTCTCAGCTAACACACCATAAGGAGAAAAGAACCGCATGTAGAAGTAAGAGACAGGATTGAGTGGAGCCACAGATTTGGAAAAGACTACAAAATCTGCTGCACTAAAAGTTCCCAAGAGCACTTCGCCCTCCATAATTCCCAAATAAAAGAAATTTTAAACAACCCAGACTCTTTCTAGAGTTGGAGGTGCTGCTGGAGAGTGTTTTAGACTTGGAGAAGGAATAGATGGTATTATTGAAGGTTGATATGGTGCCATAATGGGGAAATGATTTATGTGTATGATGGTGTGTATGTTTAAATAACTGGTGTTGAACATGTATCTGGAAATGACTGGACCCAAAAAAGAAGGTGTCTGGATACATGTTGGTGTTCATGTGTGATGTCAGTAGGCTGTTTGAGCAAAGGAAGGAGATGGTGGTGTGTTGAGTGGTTATAAGGCTTTATTGTGTGGTGATGATGTGCATGTGGAAATGTTGATGTGTTAGAGTTGGTGCTGGAAGCTGTTACAATGAAGGCAAGAGATGGTGGTGTATTGAGTGTTTATGGGGTGTATGTGTGTGATAAGTGGTGTATTTTTATGATAATGCTTTCTTACTTGTTTTATTGTTCAGCGTTGTGCGATTGTGGTGTGAATATGGATGTGGAAATGATGGTAGTTTTAGGGAGGCTGTTAGACTGGAGAAAGGAGAAGGCTGAGTGGGTGGAGGAATGAAAAAAAGATCTTGCAGGCAGCTGCACTACATCTGTCTTGTTCTGACACATGTGGCATTTGTGAAGTTCAAAAGCAGTTTTATAATGATGCAGCTGCTTAGAGATGTGAGTCGGCATGTGTGCATGTGTGTGTAGGTGTAGATGTAAAGGTGTAAATTTCTTCCCGTTTGTCTGGCTGCAGTTTTGTTGCTGTTTATCTGCGATGATGATGGTATTTAAGCTGATACTTGTTAGGTGTTTTAGACTGGAGGACAGAATAGATGGTAGTGCTGAGGTTTTATAAAATGATGATGCGTATGTGGCCATTATGTTTGCGGAACACTGATGGTGTGTATGTTTAGATGGCTGTGTGTTGGAAGTGAAAACAGAAAGATGGATACAGTATGTAGACATGGCCAAGACGAGCTGCTGAAATGCAAACGAAGTATCAAAATGGGTAAAAAAAGATGATTTAATTTATGTTTTTTTTTAATTATGTTTTTTTAATTTATGTTAGATGATTTTGATGTTAGTGCTAGACAGGCTGGTCTGAGTATTTCAGAAATGGCTGATCTACTCGCCCAAGAAGAAATGTACTGTGAAATGTTACAGTAAAACCATGAAGTGGCCAAATGACCATCAAAATCCATAGTAGAACTGTGAAATAATTCATGTTCAGATAAAAGTCAACCAAATTTACAATTGTACTAAAAAAAAAGGTGTGTGTAACCATGAATTGGCCAAATCACCATCAAAAATTATATGAATAGTGTGAACTTTATGTACAAACTGCTAAATCTTCACATTAAAACGGTCACAGTTTTACTATGGAATCTCACAGTACATTTTTCCTGGAGGGGCTTTCATGCAAAGCCATTTCAGGGTTTACAAAAAATTGCTTAAAACATATCCTGTGAATGTCAGTTTTCTGAGCAAAAATGCCTTGTTGATGCCAGAGGTTAGAGAAGAATGGTTAGCCTGCTTTGAGTTGATAGAAAGGCAACAGTAACTAAACAACAAAACAACTCATTACAACGGGGGCATGCAGAAGAGCATCTCTGAATACTCAATACATCAAATCTTGAAGCAGATAGGCTACTGCAACAAAAGACCACACCTGATGCAAATTGGACAAGAAAAGATGAAAATGTTGCATGGTCCAGTGGGTCCTGCAGCATTCAGACAGTCAGGCCAGATTTTAGCATAAACATTATGAAAGCATTAATCATATCATGCCTCATATCAACAATTAAGTCTATTGCTGGTGGTGTAATGGTGTGGGGGATATTTTCTTCACGCTCTTTCAGCCCCTTGCCAGTTGGGCATTGTTTTAATGCCACCGAAAACCCAAGTATTGTTGCTGACCATGTGCAGCATGGTGCACAGTGTATGAGCACAGTGTATCTTTTAATTTCTACTTCCAGTAGGTAAGTTACGTGTAAGTAAATTCACTGTAGTCAAATGACCACCACAATCACCAGATCTCATTAGAGCGCATGTTGGTATGTTGCAGAATGGGAGATTTGCGTCATGTATATGAAAGTGCCAAATCTGCAGCGACTGCATGATGATAGCATCACAATTTGCACCGAAATGTCTGTGAAATGTACACCCGAACGAAAAAAGCAGTTCTGCTATATATTTAATTTGTTCTTTTGTATTTACATCTTAGTTGAAGGTTTAGGTATTTTTTCCTCTTTTTTTCAATCTGCAAGGTTTACACACCCCTGGCTAAATGTTTTGGCCATGTTTTTTACACGTTTTGCTGAGCACAGTGTATTACATTTGTGCAAATTTCAATGCATTTCAAAACATACTACAAGCAACTAAACATAATTTGGCATGTGCAAGACGTTGGGAATCTTTTTGTATAATCAAATGAAATATTACTGGTGAAAGAAATTGAACAGCACATATTGGCTGTAAGTTTGATAGACAGACAGACAGACAGACAAACAGATAGATAGATATTCGCTCTAGTTAGAAGTCTTAACCATTCAAAAGTATTGCTGGTTATGCTGGTAAACTTGCACAGTTCGACTGGCGGAGCTGGTTGGGCATCATAACACCATAGCAGCATCTCACAGTGACTAACATACAAGTGGTAAAAACATAACATATGCCCACCGTTTCTGATTTTTCTCAGGAATAGGCCATGATGTTACAGTTTTGTCTTTGTCAGATTTGTTGCTGATTTTGGCTTCTATTAATTATCATTTTAATCTCGATTTAATTTGGTTTGCTCTCTTTATTTCCTTATTCATTTCATTTTTTAGATATTTTACTTTTAGCCTTAATTAATTAAAAAGACAACGATCAGCCACATGAATACCCAGAAGTTTATTTGGATTCATGTAATATTTAAATAAGTGACAGTCTTTATTCTATATTTCCTCACTGGAAATGTTTATAAACTAAATCTTGTTTATTACATCAAATACATTTACACTGCTCACAGAATGAGGGGATATTTTCTTTTGAAGTATCCCCTCATTTTTGTGAGCAAAATATGTATCTATCAAAAACAGTTAAGATTTTGAATGGTCAGTGCTCTTTTTTTGCCTTTAAGAAATGGTTACATAAGCAGCTTTTGTGCCCAGTTCTCCTAATAGATATAAAAAAAAAACAATAAGATCTTATTAAAAGCAGTCAGTCAGAGGATAACATTTTTAATAGTTACAATGAGGGGCTACACGGGTCAGGAACTGTGTATCAGTGTGTGAATGGGGGTGCTTTTCAGAACTAAAAACTGTGAACCATTTGTGTCTGATGTCCAGCACCTGCTCTCCATATCCAAAGGTCACCTGTTAGGAGGTTAGTGCTCAGGGTCAGAGGTGAAATCTCAGGAAGCCATGCATGATTGGGAATTCAGCTGGTCTGATCGGGCAGGTGTCTGTCTTTTACGTGTGCTTATTAGATTGTACATGTGTCTTTGCCAGACCTTGGAGATAACAGCAGAGTATTTTATATTCTCATCACAAAAGCATGCACACCCATCCTTCCTAAAATCATTATCAAAAGAATGTCATATCAATAAAACAATGCATGTGTGCAGCTTCAGATTTGATCTCGCATCTGTTTTACATTTGATTTTGGATTAGTGTTGGTTAAGGTTCGATTTCCTCTGAACTCCAGTTTTCTTCACTGACAGTTCGAAAAGCGTGGAAAAAATGTCTTATCGCTTATGTTGGTGCTAAAAGAGTTTGAGATAAAGCCAGAGTTTCTTGTTCCTGCTCTTTTTACAAGACGATGGATCAGTTTCATTAGGAATGTGCTTTACTGCAGACACATTCGGCTTAAACGCAATTCCATAACCTCTTGGCTCCCTGTTTTGCTGTTAAAATGGAGCTATAAATGTTATAGCATTTAGTACTGGAATAGTATAAAGTTAATAGATACTAATCTTTGCAATAGATGGAAAAAATAAAAGTAAAATGCCCTTTTATATGAAACCTCCAGCATACCCTAATATTTTATAACATGTAAATAACAGTACACTTTATTTTTTACAATACAGCATAACAACATAGTAACTTACACCCAGGTAAAGGCATGTAATCACTGTATTATTGTATTACTTTTTTATTTATAAAACCTCTGCAACGAACAAACTTAAATGTGTCATATTTCTATTCTTTTTAAAGCAAACCTTCAAGTATTTGAACTTAATTGACTTTTTAATGGCTGGCTATAATTTCTTTTCCATGCTTTGCAAACATTAGTAACCATTAACTTTATACTGTTCCAAAATTAAATTTCATAACATTTATAGCTCTGTTTTAACAGCAAAACACAAACAAATCAAAATCGTGCTTAAATGGAATGCATCTTTAATAAATGACATTCTTAACGAAACTGATCCCGCATGCTATAAAAAGAGTAATGACCATGAACGAGAAACTCCAAACTTTTATCTCCAACAGTTTTACCATAAACATCATTATGTTGCAATCTTATTAATGATTAACACTTAGAAAACGTTAAAATGGAGAAATTCGTTTTATACTTAAACTTTTATACTTAAACTTTTACAATACAAAACTATTTAAATGTGCTAAGTGGAATTATAAAGTCTATTCAATTCCTATTTATGTTTCTGTTTCTTATATACATTAAATTATTTTTTTATAAAGGTGCATTACTGTTGCGCTTAGGGTTTATAAAAATGTACAACAAACAGAAAAATATATTTGTATATTAATATATGCAATTATAATACTGTTTTAGATGTATAACCAGAATAGTGCACAAAAAGGAATACTTGGTGCAAAAAATACTTGTGAATAGCCCTTTATTTATAAATCTAATCTACACTGATTGACATGTTTTGTTTTTTATGATTATAAAGACTTTAAAATGTGGACATTAAAATGAACAGAACTATTACATTTTAACTTATGTACTGCCATGGTTGTGTTACTTTTCTTACCTAAAAAAACAATGGGTTAGGGGCACCCAAATTGTATGAAATTAACTTATTGTTATTATTATTATTTAACTTAGTATTTCAGATATGTTTTGATTATACAAATGTAAGGCTAAATAAAGTACAGTAGTTGCTGTAGTACAACTGTAAACTATGTGTAATTGTAGTTAATATTAGTGTATTCAAATATACTGCTTATAAAAATGATTTTTTATATTATGAAATATCCCCTAATTTTTGTAAGCAGTGTATGTTCCAGCAAATGAACAGCATTACACAGCTTCAGCATGAACACAAAACACAACTATACAAGTGTCTAAAAACAATTTACACAATTTAAATATAAATGCAAAGTACTGTTAGATTATATTAAATATTATTTCACACAACAGCTTTAATTACACACATTTAAGGTCTTCAAATATAATTGGTAAATCATTAAGAAAAGATTAACATTTCATGTTCAAGTTTATAATATGGGATTGCTACAATTATTACAAAAATTCCAACTTTAAACATTGGCACCCTAAATTACAGTATATACTCTATACACCCTACACCCTAAATAGGTGCGATGATCCAGTTCAGTAGGTGGTGATGATCCACCAATAACTAAAAAAAACAAAGAAATAGGGTACGATCAAAGGCATATTATGTATATTATATTATTTAATTATTATATTATTTATATGTATATAATATCAGTCTACAGGTGCCATTACAATTAAGTAATTGGCATGGCTGTGCCAGTCATAAGCTGTACTGTTCTCCTCAGTGGCTCCACTTTCAATTATTTCACCCATTTAAATTTCATTTTTCATGTCTTTATTGATTTCATTCATTGTATTACATTCATTTGCTTTATTCTTGCTTCTAGTAAAATGTAGGTATTAAAAATAACCATTTTGGGGTCATGGACCAATTAATATTGACATTTATTATTAGTTTATATGGGGAAACTTTATTCCGACTTTGTATTTCAGCAACCAATTAAGCTAGAATTCTAAAGAAACTCTGCTAGAGTTTTCATTTCACACTTCACACTTTACAGTGCACAGTGGCATTCAACAGTTTTTCGATGTAAAAAGACATAAAAGACATTTTGATATTAAAAAATTAACAGAAATCTATTTGTTATCAATAAAATGTTATACTGCTCACAAAAATGAAGTGATACTGAATATAAGGAGAATCCCACAAAAACTTATATTTGTGTTTATTTATTTAAATAACAGGGACAATACACATTAATCGGCATCATTATTTCATAATGTAAATCTGCCAGATTTAGCCAGATGGCTAATTTTCAACTGCTGCCCCTGGGCAGGTTGATGTTATATAAGGAACTGCTGGATAATCTGATCCTGTCCATGCTCCATCACTGTCAGGGTGTTTTGGCAGTCTTGGGTGACCATACACTCTACTGAACAGTCATTATGGGGGCACTCTCGTCCAGTTTGACATGTTTCTGTTCACCCCAT
>JAUZSU010136823.1:0-15977 GCA_034780255.1 Parotocinclus maculicauda | reverse complement strand
ACAGAAAGGACCCAGGCCGCTCCACCCTGGGATTAAACCCAGGACCTTCTTGTTGTGAGGCAGCGGTGCTACCCACCAAGCCACCGTGCAGCCCTACAAAGCCATAAAAATCAAGTCAACATCAACACAGAAACACTGCCAGTTGAACATGTCATACTGAACAGCTCATCGTTGTTGAAGAGCTCAAAAAGTGCTTTTGTAAAAATTCTGTCCTGAAGGAGCTGCCTGAGGCAACTGTAGCAGCTGTCATAAACTGCACCGGTCTAGAAGCAACAGCAGTCCAGCAACGAGGCGAATGCTCACATGAGTTCAAAGAAATGGAATAAAAATAGTCTGTCCTCAGTCACAACAGTCATTAGAAAGCTTAGAAGTGCCACTAGAAGTAACATCAGCGCAGGAACCGACCATGGGGAGCGTCTTCGACTGGGTTTCCATGGCAGAGCAGCCACACACAAGCACGTTCAGTTGCGTCATAGACAAGACACTCGAGCAGCTGAAATGCATTTCCTCGAGTGATGAATCACACTTCACCATCTGGCAGTCTGAAAGACAAATCTGGGTTTTGCAGATACATTACCTGTCTGAATGTGTTCTGCTAACTGTTGTTGGGAAGAAATAATGCTCTAGGGCTGTTTCTAATTTTTGGGCTTTGTTTACTGCAGCGTTTTATACCGACGGGATGTCAGGTGTTGGTGTCTAATCTCAAATCAGGCTGCGCTTTTCACTGCAAAACAGCTGGTTCGCCAAATCTGGCTTGGTCCAGGCACTTAAGACTGCTGGTCTGGAAACTGTGGTGATGAAGGTATTGGCCAGAAGCTCCAAGGCTCAAAAAGTGAAGCTGGAAATTTAATCAAATTTGTTTGTACTGTGAAAATGGCAAACTGGCAACTTAGCAGATATATATTGGTGCATGTTGCTTACAATTCTAATTAATTTGCCAATAGGATTTGTTTTACTTTTTGTTTTTTTTTATCTTTAAATAATGAAAATGTATTTTCTTGAATATGTTTTTTATATGTAGTGTCCTGCTATTAAAATAAATTTCTAAAAACAAAAGGTCTAAAATTGTAAATAAAATGTTCTGTTGTAGCTTTTCTATATACCAAAATAATTAAGAGTTGAATAAATAAAAAAAAGTCTACTAAATTGTATTTATTTACATAGAGTTTTTAACACCATTAACCTTTACCTTTTTTAATTCCTTCCATGGCAGGAGTTTCAGTTCCTTCAGATTTTCCTTTATCATTTGATTAGTAAAACCTTTAGAATTAAAAGTCTTTCAGCTTAATTCATTTAAAGAAGTTCAAAGTTGTTGTTGCTTTGTCTTGAAAATGTATTTCATATTTTAAGATCTCAATGGGCATTTCCTTTCTTTTTGGTATTTTGTCAAGATGCATTCAGTATATTCACCCAAGGAGGTCGGGTCCCTTTTTGAGTCTTGGTCCTCCCAAGGTTTCTTCCTTACAACATTTAGGGACATTTTTCTTTCCACTGTTGCACTAGGCTTGCTCAATTTGGGATTGGCCTTTTAAGATAATGTTGTAAAGATGCTTTGAGACAATGCTCCGCTGTAAAAAGTGCAATAGAAATAAATCCGACTTTAACTTGTGATGATTGTTATAGGCACTTGGCGTGTCGAACATTGAATTGCTTCCTTCTCCTTTTCTGAAGTGGGTATAAGTGAATTTGGAGTGTTCTGTGTGGTGCAGATCGCGTGTTCTTCTGTTATTTAGAGGTTTGTTTTTGGGCCAATGTTTACAGTAAGCCATATGTTGCACAGTTTTTGTTTATTTTCTGTGCCCCATTCTTACTGCCAAATTTTCTGTTTGTATGTAACAGTACTAGGCCTGATGTCTGTGTGGTATTCTGTAATCTATGGTTGGGATCCGTGTTCCTATCCTAGCTAGTTGGTCAGTATCCCACAGTATCCTGATATCCAGCTAAAAATGCATGTGGCCATCATCATTCTATGATGCACACCAATTTCTGCAATGAGTCACAATCATTACACCCCTATAAATTAGTAGTCGGTTCAAAAGACAAACATTCTTGAACCATCTGGGGGAAATTATGGATAAACTGCGGAACATCCAATTAAATGCAAAGGTCTATGTAGAGATTTTAAAGGTGATGGCCAAAGCTTAATTTCTCTGAATGTCAGAACATTTAAGACATTAAGACTTTAAGGAGGAGTGTATATTACAACTTTGTCACATTTTTTTGGTTTTTGGTCCATTTTGGCATGATAAAGATCCTATAAATGATAGTGTGAGGGGTTCTTTAAGTTGCTGTGCGATGTGATTTCAAATCAACATCACGGTTCATTTAAAATTTTACCTTGATTACGATACATTATTTTGGTTTAGGAATTTGTTTTCCTCCGAGTTAACTGACGATGTTTGTGCTGTAAATACTGTATGTTTAACTATTAAAGCTGGGATATTTTTTCCTCATGAAAGATTGCATATTTTAGTGATTTTAAAAATCACAGCAGAAGGAAACACACCAAGTACCTATTTATGTAGTTATGTATTGAATAATTTGGCCAATACAATTCATAGCATTGAAAATGGTAATGACTAAAAAGTTATCATCTCAAAAGCACAAGTTCCCTAAAAAGTAGACAACTTCTATTGTACAACAACAAAGATTGTAAATACTGCCATGTGCATTCCATGATGCTTCCCTTTCACTGGCTGATTCATTTCCCAGTAAAACTTTTAACTACTAATCAAAAAGTCACCAAACTGCCACAGTTGAGCCTTTAAGCAAGGCCCTTAAATTTCACCTGCTCAATTCCAAATCTGCTAAATGCTGTAAATGTAATTAAAGTGAGGTTTGTTAACGAAGGGTGACGGTGGAAGATTAACTTTTACAACAACGTCCATGGTTTTTAAATCAGGTGTTCGAAAAGCTCATTCAGACGTGATGTTTGGGTGTCTACATATTTTATGGACATACTTGTGTTTAACTGTGTGCAGACATGGTGCCGTCTATGCACTAAAAGAACGAATTACTTACAAATACAACTTGAGATTAGCAGATGCGGGTACGTTCAGGGGATTGGAAGAGTGAACAGAAAAGACTTAAATGGCAGTCGTTGAAGGTGTCCTTCATTCTCGTTCCTGAGGGACAAAAAGCGCACAAAGCAGAAACCATTTATTCCGCTGGAATTGCGCACAGTAAGTATTTGCAGAAACCTACTGTGGCAACACTGTGCTCATTAGTCTACCTGATGCCTACATCTGCCCTTCCTGACAACTGACACATAGCGACATAAACAATAACAGGTTTCATAACTTTCAAAGGCCAAGTTTTCATACAAACATTTTGGCAAAAAAAAATGCAAATTAAGTCGTCCATTTACTACAATTATGCGAATAAACCTTAGATGATGTAAGCAAACACGATTAGGGGTGCCACAAAAATAAGCAAAACTGCAGTCTGTAATAAACCCACCTCTTCATTAATTTTCTTATCTGCTTAATCAGGTACTTTCTAATTTTCAGTCACATGCACATTTTTTGTTTTGTTCTGATCGGGTGGAACAAAAATCACAAGCTTGCAGCTTCTTGTTGTTTATTTGAAAAAACCTTTTCCATCACTATACCCAACAGTAAAACACATTTTGTAATATTTGGGTATTTTTTTTTTACTTTTTCATTTACCTTTTACTTGGTGAAACTTGGTAAATGGAAAACTTATGACCATTTATCAATAGTTATATCAATTTGGCATAGAACCTGCATCAGGGCCACATACAGGAACACTTGCACTGGTCATCACAACAACTCATTTCATAGTGTGGTGTGCTTCTGATATATAGAGACCCAATGAACCTGGACACACTTTGAAAACAGCGTTTCTGGTGATGTTCGGGTTTTACTTGACTGCATGAAAAAGCCACTATGCAGTATAACTATCAATATCATCATGTAAAAGCGCTACTCAGTAACTCTATAACATATCGGAATTTGAACGGTCATTAAATTTAAAAAGAAAATGCATACAACTGAATGTAGAAATCCCCTATTTGAATCTCAATCAATCAATTTTTTTATACTTGCTGTAAAGCGTCCTTGCGTTTGAGAAAGGCGCTATACAAATTAAACGTATTATTATTATTATTATTATTATTATTATTATTATTATTAATAAGTGTAACCTGTAATAAAATGGCCGCACAGTCACTGTATCTAACTATTATGTTTCTTAACTGCTTGGACATTATGAACCACAGTGTAAATATGAGACAAGACATTTTCTAAACACATTTAGAAAAAAACTGTATGCTAAACACCTAAAGTACAATAAATACTATGTGCAAAAGGACGGGAACATACACTTTAGCACAACACTTACAGCTAGTTACAAATAAGCACAGGAAAAGATAAAAACGTACCTTACCCAAAAAATTCTCTATAAACACAAACAGAGTTAGGACAGTCTCTAGTCAAAACCTTTCCGTATTGTGTAGCGTTTGAAATGCCTTTCTATTTTCTGAATCATGCAGTTTGCTTATTTGGTAGCGTTAACATGAATGTGCTCCAAGTTTTGAAAGAAATTGTGATATTCGGTTGCTGAAACCCTTTTCACAATCCTCCCTCTAAGGCCAGACTGTGTCCATACAACGGGCCCAGCCTTTTTCTTTGGTACAAGCTGCCCAGTGCTTGAGATCTTTTCCATTTCACTGGCTGATTCATTTCCCAGCCCTACTTTGGACTACTAATCAAAAAGTTGCCAAGCTGCCACAGTCGGGCCTTTAAGCAAGGCTCTTAAACTTCACCTCCTCAATTCCAAATCTGCCAAATGCTGTAAATGTAATTAAAGTGAGGTCATCAACCAGATGAAACAGGCCCAACTAGTGAAAGCAAACCAGTTTATATAGTTATAGAGGAAAGAGAATATACAGGTAATGGGGGGAACAAGTACAATAAGTACTATGTACAATAGGATGGGAACATACACTTAAGAACAACAGTTAAAGCTAGTTACAAATAAGTAGCAGAAAGTCATACACACAAACATCAGTACCGTAGAACAGTCTCTAGTCAAAATGTGAGCTAACAAGCTTAACCAGAAGTGAGTGTTTGTTTGAATGGTTGAATGCTTAGGAACTTGAAGTCCTGCCAGCGTTGGTTGGCTTGTGAAACAAACTGGGCAGAATGAGCAAAGATCACTGCACTAAAGCATAAGAAAACAATAATACACTGCCACTACACAAAAAAGCTATTAACAAAGGAATCTGTAATAGTTCTAAAGTAAAATTTGGTAAATACAGTTCATTACAGTACATGTTGGTCAGCAATGTACAACTTCTTTTCCATTTATAATCAGTTTTACAGCCAAAACACCTGAAGTTAAAAAGATAAATTATAATTCACCATAAATAAGACGTGGTTTAAAGCAAACTGACTTTGATCGGATAGATGTTAAACACACAGCTCACAAAAATTAGGGAATATTTCAATTTGAATTATCCCCTTATGTTTGTGAGCAGAATAATTAAAATATAAACAGTTGTTTTCTATCTCTGTATAAAGGAAAAACTCCCTAAAAGGAATTTGTAGAAACTCAGTTACTGATTTATTGTTTTATATTATACAGTGTGTGAACTTTAATAAAAGGCTAAACCAAAGCTAGGGATTCTGTAGTCCCCTGGAAAAGGACATCATAACCATATATGACTGATATTCCAGAAGTACACCGACCAACAAATCAAGCCATCATAAAATGATAATGCGGGGTAGCCTGGAAAATGTCATAACTCCTTGTTATGTCAACAAAAATCTATAAGGCTTGACTCTGGTGTTCAGAGCCGAACCAGCAAAAGCAATCTTAATGTCAGCTGATGTGTATTGGAATAAAAATGTATTAATGCTGTTGTAGACTTGTGTCAATTGTTGTGCGGAACCTATGTAGGTTGTATTAAGCTACAACTCCCTAAAGTAAAGAAACACCAATATTTTGTGTTTTCTTTTGCTCTGCAATTCATCTAGTTGGATTTAAAATGAAACAATATCTATGAGCCATGTTCAGATATGCACTGGGATATGGTCTGATAATTCATCCAGTCAAGGATATTTTAACTTTTCTGGAGCTGTCACCTTATTCAGTGGCTGTTTTTATTACGTGGTCTAAGAACTATATAAGCAGTCTCACAAAATTGTTTCATTTGTTTGTGTACAACTAATAGGAATTAAATTCCATAAACAGGATTGCAGTAAATAAAAAAACCCTGCTGTGCAGACCTTAGTTCTTTTGTGTGAGTGTGTGTCTGCTCTTATGAGACCTTATTTGTTGTGGTGTGAAGCAATATGAAGAGATGAAGACAGAGAGGTGACAATAAGCCACAGAGCAATCTCTTACAGTTCAACACTGCAATAGACTGCTGAGATAAGCTACAGTCAGTGCTTCGCTGCTCTCTTTCAGTATAAACAATAAAGCCAGTGTAGTTGGGCTTTGCAATGCAGTGAATTCAAACATCTGACCTTTAATCTCAAGGCTTAACACGTATGGATAAAACAATCAGAATTACAACTGTCCAAATATACAATAAATAGCCCTACTAACATATAGAGAACATAATAATAAGCAATTACATGCACTTCCTTGTAAGACTTAAAGTAACAGTGCAGTTTAACAACATGCCTGGCACACGCACGCGCACGCACGCACACACACGTAACCTAATAATATGGCTCTTAATTGCTTTATGAAGAGCAAAAATATTTATTATGGGTTATTTAATATCACTGTTTTTTGAGGAAGCTTCCCGTTTTAGCTAAAGCTACCAGTTTTAAATTTGTAAATCCAAACTAACTTAGTATCTGCAGTAAACCCACCAAAGCATGTACAGGCTGCAAGCAGAATACCTATGCAGGATTGGTCGGCCACATAAATAACACATGAAACAAAACAAGTTACTGAACTAGTTTTGTGGTACCTGAGCATCTGAACTTCTGAATTAATCTTCCTGCCATCTAGAGTCACATCGTCAACATGGATCAGCCCGTCAGTGAAGCAAACATGCCTAGGCCACCATGTATCACACATGAGGTGGAACAGCACATTTGTTTTCTACATTTGGTATTTTTTGTTTACACTGATGATTTATAGGTCATCTGTACTGTATAAGCTTCCATGCATTTTAGGGGCATTTCTTATGCTCATAAACCTTTTGAGATTGTAGCTGTGGTATTTACAAGTCATCCCTACTCTCACGATGTAAGGACGTATCCTACACCCAAAAGGTATAAAAAATTGGCACATTGTTTGAAATAAAGCCCATCTTTAAAATGCAAATTCAAATGATGACGCACGTGTGTGTGTTAGCCGTAAACTTTAATGAAGCAATAAAACTAGAAATGCAAGATTTATTTCAACAGGCACAGTCAAATGATGAACATAAATGAAGATTGTTTTTCGAGGATAATGATTTAGTATGTGTAGTCAGAAAGCATTTGCATTCAAGTATGAATAAGGACTGCTTTCTAAAGCCACATGTTCAGAAAGGTATAACTGAATGCCTTCATAAAGTGATCTGTACGACAAGAAATCTAGTAGATGGGAGGACTTTGACAAGTCAAATGTAGTTATACAGCAATTTCTACATCTAAAAACATATATAGTGATTATACATCAATACCTAGGCCCACAGCCCTAATTGAGCAAAACTGGAGTAAAAACAATAAACCTTTTTGGGCAGTGTAGTTATAATTCCATAATATTTATCATGCAATTATTAAACCAACATATTTAAATAAAATGTAATAAATGTATAATCTATGGTAAATTGAATATATTAAAATATTCTGAAGGATATAATAGAATAGAAAATGAAAGAATGTAAGCAATAATATACAAAATACATAATAAAATATAATAATATAAATGAGTCTTCACAGTATTTAGTCCAGTTAAACCGAGACACTGTAGACACTGTAAGCAGGAACCTTTTTTGGAGCCAAGACATCCATAGTCAAAGGGGAGGATCTGAGTAAATGTATGAGGACTGGAACTGTTCACACAAGAACAGTTTGAGTGGTGCCAAAAAATGATACTGGAATTAATCTTTGAATGAATACCATTATATCTCATATTTGTGAAGGGCTTGGTGCTGGTGTAAACCAGTCTCTAGCTGCAATTAGTCTAAAAGTCTAGAGTCTGCAGCTAGGTTATTGACTAGCACCAGTAAGAGAGAACATATTACACCAGTCCTTGATTCACTTCACTGGCTACCAGCCCAGTACAGTATAAAGATTCAAGTTTTTTTTGTTTTCAAAACAATAAATGGTCTAGCCTGGTCTTTTATTGTCAGGCGGCTCAACCTCAACCACAAGGCAATCTCTGAGATCATCCTGGCAGAACCACCTGGTTGTTCCTGGGCTCCTTTGAAACTTTGCTGATCATGCATTTGTAGTCGATTCTCAGAGATTATGGAACAGTCTACTGGCCAGCTTTCACAAAGACTCCATCTCATTAATAAATAAGCACCTATACAAGCTTGAATGTGTACAGTAAGAGACTGTGGGAATATTAGATACACTGCTCACAAAACTTAGCGGATATTTTATTTTGGGAGATTTCATTCTGAAATAAATATGTTTTAGTTTATGTTACTCATCTATGATTCCATGCACAGCACTTTTAAACACACAAGTTTAAGAGCATGCAACACCAAACCAGAAAAATGAGAGACACTACAAAAAAAGGATATATTCATCAAAAATACAGTACATCCATTTATGAATTTCAGACCTGCAACACGTTACAACAACAAGCCAAGATTAAGTAATTTATGGCTAGTCATAAATGTAAAAAAGCTAAATAATGAAGCAAAGTCAACATGTAACTACTTAAGATTTGGTACAAAAGCAGAATCCATGAGTATTTGATGAGTAAAGATGAGCAGAAGATTTCCAGTAGTTTGTCAACAAAATGTGTGAGATGTTCAATGTTTAAAAACATTATTTCTCAAAGACTGACAGGAAGGGATTTGCATATTTCTCTATGATCGCATGATATTATTAAACAATTTAAGCAATCAGGAGAAATTCCAATGTATAAAGGACAAAGGCATAAGCCTAAACTGAAGTCCTGTGACGTCCAATCCCTCAGACAGCACTGCATCACATAATTTGTCAATAGCTGAGATAACACATTGGTAAGGGAATAATTTGTACTTCTCTGAAGGCATCAAAGATGAACCATGGAAATGTGTATTGTGGTCAGAAGAAACTGTATTCCAAATATCTTTTGAAACAAATGGATGGAATAATATCATCAGCAACCATTACAATTTTCCTGAGACATCCATGCATTTTTCAACAAAACAATGCATAACCACATGCTGCACACATTCCAAAGGCACAGCCATGGGTACGGGTACTGGACTGGCCAGCATACGGTCCTGACCGGTCCTTAATAGAGCATGTAGGCAGACCTTGTGACGATGACGAACCTGTAGTGTTGTACATTTTAAAGCAGGTTTGCAGGACGAACGAGACAAAATAAAATGTGTGACAATGGCTGTGTCCGAAATCGCATACTTTGACAGTACACACTAGATTCGACTCAGTACGCACTGCTCGACTGTTAAAGCAGTATGCTCTTTAAGTACGCCAGTATGCAGTATATGCAGAACCTCGGACGCACTACGGCCGCCATCTTACCAATGTCATGTGACGCATGATGTCACACCACCCAAAATTTTTTTTTAATAAATTGCCTCCATTCAGTTCATTAAAAGCCCAATTCACCAACATTTATAATTATTTACAAATATTTTTCAATTAAAAAATATTTTTTTATATTTAATTTGTAATTTGTAAACCATCACCTCAGTGCTGTCCCTGGGCTCCACCTGGGTAGATTTTGCATGTTCTCCCCATGTCTACATGAGTTTTCTCCAGGTACTCCAGTTACTTCCCACATGACATGTTGCGTGTTGGCTTAATTGGTGTTTCCAAAGTGCCCTTTATTGAGCGCGTGGGCCTAAAGCTGGATAGGCAACACGTCCAGGGTTGTCCCTGCCTTACGCCTCGTGTCACAAGCCAGGCACCGGCTCTCCTGCAACACTGACTAGGATAAGCGGATAAGACAATGAATGAATGAATGTTAAGAGAATGCCACGTACACATCAGAGCCCATGTTGTTATTCCAAAACAGCAAAAACATTTTGCAAAAGCAACAATAATTTCTTGGTACAACAACCTCAAATAAGAAAAGTGTATTTTTCTCAGTGATTCCGCTTCACCCAAACTCATCAGGTTTCAATCTGCCCGTTTTCTGCATCAGAACAGAAAGCAGCTAATGCCACACCATTCTAGCGAAATATATTTCCATCCCCATAAACAGCCGGGTAGAATCTGACAGACTGCCTCTACGCTGCTATTGAATAGCATGCATGCCATCCATCTCGGCATCAGCGACCAGCCGGGTGTGGAGGGAATATAAGATTAAGAACCCCAGTGCTGCAAGGTACAGAACAAAGCTGTTTGGAGCCATAATGCCAAAGCAACTTATTAAAGCCCGAGTGTCTGCTTCAGCCGCTGAGTCGAGCTGAAATGCATCTTAATCTCTTTAATCTTGTTGTGGGTCATGGGCATTAGCAGGCAGCTGGAAACATTCAGGTGGAGCTAATCAGATCTATGAGCAGCACATTATCGCTCATACGAGTGGCACTCTGTAGCCTCAGGGAGATCAGATTTCACTTAGCAGGCAGAGGAGCTCGCCGAGCCACCAACAGCACTGCAGTGTGTATCTGGTTAACAGAATCCACGACAGCAGCAAGCCAAAACCTCACCATGACGCTGAATTTTCCATCGACTGCTACCGGTTTCAACTTTGGACTCTGATTCGGAGTGGCAGCTGCTGTGCAGCAGAAAGATGGCACTGAGGGTAGAAGTTTGCAGAGAAGACCTGTGGCAGAGCGGTGCAGCTGCTGAAGCACAGTCCCCCTGCTGCCTTCAATGTGCTGTCCACATTTACATAATAGAAGTGTCATGCATTAGAAGGGGGAGAATGATTTATTCTCTCTGAATCAGAAAGCCTCGGGAGGTCCCCAAGCTCCCTGTGAAGACCAAAGTCTTTACTGCTGGGAATTTGTTTAGCTGAGTAGCTACATTTCTAGTGCTTAAGGTTAGTCATTATTTTCTGACCAGGTACGATCTGTAGCAAGTAAATTAACGTGTTCATATGGACTTTATAATCCGATTATGCAATTACCTTATTATTGAAGTGGTCATGTAAATCGGATACTCAAATTTCCCAGAACAAACAACAACAAAAAAAAAAGCACAACATCAGGAAGGCAGCCATCATATTAAACTGGATCAAGTTTGGGGAAGGTGGTTATTTATCATAGAAGACCAGAATTGTCTAAGACATTGTTGCCTCAGTAGCATTTGCAATATCTCTTGTTGTTCAAAAAATAAAAGAAGAATGCAGCTGCTGTTACATAGCCAACTTCAACACCGACACCCAGAAAGACCACCAAATTTCACACAGCATTGTTGTATCCCTAATAGCCAACCCAGGACAGTGAACAACAAGCCACATAGTGAGAGAGTGAAATAGATATATATATATATATATATATATATAGCCTAACAACTGACACAAACAAGGCTAGGTGAAAACTTATTTGACAATAAAGTGTTAAATATAGGGGTCGGCAATAAGATATCCCATTTTTAACACTTCCACGATACATGTTTCTTAATAACTACTATTCAAATATTAACCAATACTTAGTCATTTTTGAATGTGTTGTGCTTCATCCAATTGAACAGAAATAATTACACTCCAATGTAACATGCTGATACATTAACATGATCATACAGCCTACCTCAAGTTGAATACCGCATATAATTTCTTGAACAATGTATAGAAGGCGTAAAACAAAACGCTTAATTGATGCTGCAGCTCAGCCAGCTGGCTGCTGCCCAGATGCCCAGCATCTGTGGGATTTGGCAACCGTGAAATAATACCCAGCACCCACAAAATGGCTAAAACACATTTTCAAGAAACTCTGCAATGTAGTACATAATTTTAGAAATAAGTTTAAAGTTTACGTCACATTCTTCTGTCAGATTATTGGCTGGTTACAAAGTTGTAACCCAGCTCGGGTGAACCCGGCGCTTTTCCGTTATCTGATCACCCAAAGAGCATGTAAACACATTTATCAGATTTCTGATCAAATCAGATTTTCTGCAATTATTGGATTATTCCGTGCATGTAAACTTACTCACCGTCTCAAAGCATGTGAAAGTGACTGAGACTTTGCTTGTAAACAAGACGTTTCATTAGGCCGCTTGCCGCCAGATCCTCAAAACTGCCTTTGCTGTAGACGTAGGAAGATAAGCAGCAAGGCTGCTAATTGGATCCCAGCGAGTCACATGACAATATCTAGGAGCTTGACAAATCACCAGCAATCATTTTAACGGGGGGAGGTCATTCCATATACATCGGCGTCAAATTAACATTTCGGAACGAAGATGGATGCGCAGCCAGTGGCAGGCAGTTTACAGCATGTCGTCGGTCCGTGAAAGAGCCCGATATAATAAAGCTTATTAAATGAATAGATTGAGCTAAAAATGAATGGGCACAGATGGGCAGCGAGGGTGGGAGGGAAGCAGAAGTGCCGGGTAGTCACGCAGCGCAGGCTGCAAATGCTCATGCAGGCAGTATCCAGATCTGTATGGATATGTCAAACTGGGATTGGGGGACTGGCACACTAGCACTGGCAACCGACTGAAAAGCCGGCATAAAGACAGGCTCGGTGATGGTGATGTAGCCAAGTGTGACCGCTGGCACTGCGTTGGCAGCAAGCTGCTGCTCGGGGACGTGAAGGATGGATGAGCAGACAGCTGCTAAACATTGCAGGATATACAATGTAGCTCAAGAAGCCATCAGCCCAGCGCCCATCAGTCTGACATAAATCGCCTTGCTCCTGCTGCACGCCAAGACTGACGGCCCTAGGAGGTGCCAGAGACAGTGCTGCTTAATCACCCCTCTGCTACTGTCCTGCCACATGCAAGGCCACACCATTCCATCCCACCTCACCACTTTTTTGCATAATTCCTTCTCATTAGTAGAGTGATGTCTACGATAATATCTTTATTGTTGTTTTAACGAGGTGTGAGCTGACAGTATGCCACTCATATTAACAAACAGTCAAGAACATGTTTTGAGAATTTGCATTTAGCCAGGTAGGACAGTGCATCAATAAAGCTAAAAATGAGTGAACCAACTGCACTATGAGGTAAAACACAGTCACTACCAGCCTTCCAGTCTACATTGTATGTCTATATTTAATTGTTAGATGTGGCTTATCGTGGTTTGACTCGAGATGTTGCTCAGAAGTCAAAATAATGTTGGTTTGGTTGCTATTCAAGAGAACAACTTATTTCACCATCTGCAAACTAACCATTCATTTTTAAGATATTAAATGTATCATATGAACAAGGGCAAGCTAGTACAATGTGAGACTTTTACAAACACATTTTTAAAGGCTGCAAAATGTTGTCTATTTGTTTATTTATTCTATATGTTGCTCTATAAAATACGATGTGATAATGTGATATTGTTTATGTCAATAACACATCCCTACTTTTTAGTTTTTTAATCAATCGAATTCTTCGAATCGAAGTCCCGTTTTGCCCTCTCTTAACATCCAGATTCTCCAGCTTCCCTGTGCTTATCCTCCTGTCTAATCAATGTCCCTGTACTGTATAGAGAGGTCAGTGAAAAGTAACAGCAAATCAGCAGTGGCTGCCGCAGTGTAAGGTTACATTCTCCTGAAGCTGGCAGGAACTCAAACTGAATAACACCTCCACCCTGCTAAAGCTATCTGCATAAGAATGTACACTCACACACACTCACACACTCACACACTCACACACTCACACACTCACACACTCACACACTCACACACTCACACACTCACTCACACACTCACACACTCACACACTCACACACTCACACACTCACTCACACACTCACTCACACACTCACTCACACACTCACTCACACAGACTCACAGTCAGGGGAAGGTGAAAGCATGTAAGACTCACCAGGGGACTATACAGTCAGAACCACATTTCCCCCTCGCCAGCTCTTGCACTTTTCGAATCCGTTCGGCTTGGATCTGGTACAGCGTTTTGCCACTTGGTAGCCCCACATTGTACATTCCTTTAGGGTATTTTACTCCAAGTCTGGTTCCCTGACCACCAGCTAACAGCAGGACGGCCACTTTATTCTGGGCTATCTGAGAAAAACCTGCAGAAACATTTCAAACACTTAATGTCAGCTTTATTTAAAATTTCAAACTTCTATATACAATATCTTACAAATGTGAGTACACCCTTTTATATTTTTGTAAGCATTTTATCATATATTTTCATGGGACAATGATGAAGATATGACATATGTTTAAATGTGTAAATTTGCTGTGCTCAACACACAGCCATTAATGTCTAACTGGCAACAAAAGTGAGTAAAACAACCAAATTGTACCCAAAGTGGCAATATTTTGTGCGGACATCATTATTTTCCAGCACTGCCTTAACTCTCTTACACATGAAGTTCACTAGAGCTTCATAGGTTTCCACTAGAATCCTCTTCCACTCCTTCATGATAACAGCACTGATTTTCTGGATGTTAGAGACCTTACGGTCTTCTACAGATGCTCAATAGGGTTTAAGTCTGGAGACATTCTTGGGCAGTCCAGCACCTTTACCCTCAGTTTCTTTAGCAAGCCAGTGGTCATCATGGAGGTGTGTTTGGGGTCATTATCATGTTGGAATACTCCCTGCTTCCAAGTTTCTGAAAGGAGGGGATCATGCACTGCTTCATGTTGGCATTCATTGTTCCTTTACAGTTTTTCTCAATTGTTTACACACAAATACTGGTGCTTGAGACACAATGACCACAACATGTGATTAATGCACCAACCCCCTGAACCAATTCTGCCAAACTACAAGCACAATTCCTGCTTTACTCTCAAATTAAAGTTCTAAAACACACTTTTTTCAGAACACTACACACAATTTTCTGCATTTGACACAATTTTCATGAAGAAAGCTTTTGTTTTTACAAGGAACAGACTGATATTCAAATTTCTAAAGTTAATTGTCCTACAATGCACACTGACACATCACATGAGCTAACACATTTCACACATGTTTACAATCAGCAATCAGAGCTTTAGCATAAAAGGGAAACAGGTGAGCTCCTCTGTTTTGGATAAATGTATGCCAACATCAGAAACAGAGGCAGAGCCAGAGCTAGAGGAGTAAAAGTAAGAGGAGGTGGACGGGGAGGACAAGGACGATGACGAGGAAGGCCAAGGACCATAATCTCTGATGAGATCCGAGCCACTTTGGTTGACCATGTGGTTAACCATGGTTGGATTCAACCTCACAAAAAGACGAAGGAGGGGAAGGAATGTCATTGGCCAACGTGCCATAGTTGAAGTCCCTGGCCAGCGTGGCGGGAACATCACAATGTGTGCCGCGATTACCCACCACGGCGTCATTCATCACCATGCTACCCTCAGCTCCCATAACACTGCCCATCTGATCACATTCCAAGAGACCCTACACAACACACTCATTCCACCAGATCAGATAGATGGCCCAGAGCAGCTTAGGTATGTTGTAATTTGGGACAACGTAAGTTTCCACCGGGCTGCTCTGGTTCATAACTGGTTCATTGCCCACCCACGCTTTTCAGTAGTTTATCTCCCTCCATATTCTCCATTCCTCAATCCTATTGAGGAATTTTTTTATGCCTGGAGATGGAAAGTGTATGATCTAAATTCAAAAACACGTATAACCCTTCTCCAAGCTATGGAAGATGCATGTGCAGCTATAGCGGTTGATGCTTTTCATGGCTGGATTCGCCATTCTAGGCGATATTTCCCCCGCTGCTTGGCCAGGGAAAACATTGCTTGTGATGTGGATGAGGTGCTG
>JAUZSU010136812.1:0-15978 GCA_034780255.1 Parotocinclus maculicauda | reverse complement strand
GATAAAACCTTTACAATTATAAAATCTTTATAAATGTACTCTGCTTTCATGCCAGCAGACTGTAGTAGATCCTGAGAATCGTTTTGAATCGAGAATCGTTTTTGAATCGGAAAAAAATCGAATCGTGAGCCAAAGAATCGATTCTGAATCGAATCGTGAGATTCCCAAAGATTCACAGCCCTACCATTACCTATTGTGTATTGCCACTGAATCTGTATTATAAACTAAAAAAAAAAATAAATAAATAAAATAAAACAAAAAAAGTGACACCAAACAACCTCCAGCAAACCACACTATCCCACAACCACAGGGACAGGGACCTGAGCCATAAGGATTGGTCAGGTTAGCCATGTCTGTTTCTGGGTATCATTCCCAGGTGCTTCAACAACAACCATTGCTAATCAAGCAGTAGACTGGCATTCTGTACAGGGCATGAATTCCCCTGTATCCTGTTTTGTTTAGCTAGAAATTCCAGTGTCCCGTGACTCTTAAAAGTTCTTTATTGATGTGGCTTTTCTTCTATATGTGGGCTTAAATGTGGAGTAAAGTGACAGTTTGTATTATGCATGTTATTGTATCTACATATTGATTACAAAGTGATATAATACAACTCCCAATTCCAAGTAAATGGCTTGGCATTTACTTGCTGAGATAAACAGGGACGTCCCTAAAAAAAAAGACGTTGCTTGGATGACAGTATATGTTGCTCCAAAACTTGTATGTACATTTCAGCATAAATGGTGCCTTCACATGGTGCAAGTTACCCATGCCATGAGCACTAACACACCCCCATACCATCAGATATGCTGAATTTTGAACAATAACAATCCGACCAGACCTTTTCCTCTTTGGCCTGGAGGACACGACGTCCATGATTTCCAAAACCAATTTGAAATGTAGACTCGCCAGACCACAGGACGCTTTTCCGCTTTGTGTCAGTCAGATGAGCTCGGGCCCAGAGAAGCCGGGGGTGTTTCTGGACGTTGTTGATATATGGCTTTTGCTTTGCATGGTAGAGTTTTAACTTGCACTTGTAGATGGAGCGATGCACTGTTTTCACTGGTAATGGTTTTCTGAAGTGTTCCTGAGCCCATGTGGTAATATCCATTACAGAATGGTGTCTGTTTTAAATGCAGTGCCACCTGAGGGATCGAAGGCACTCAATGTTGGTTTTTATGCTTGCTTTTGATGATATTATGGACTGTATATGCTGAAATCCCTAAATTCTTTGCAATTGTCCAATGAGAAACTTTGTTCTTAAACTGTTGGACTATTTGCTCAAGCAGATACACACAGTCGTGCAGCAAACATGTTTTTAAGCATTCCTCAACTTTCCCAGTCTCATGTTCCCCTGTCCCTCTTTTGGAACGTGTTACAGGTATCAAATTCTAAATGAGTAAATATTTACAAAAAGCAATAAAGTTTATCTGTTTGAACTATAAATATATTGTCTTTGTAGTATATTCAACTGAATCTGGGTTGAAAAGGATATGCAAATCATCGTATTCTGTTTTTCTTTATTCATTGAAATTAAGGTTATATATTCTTCTTCGCCGTCATCTTATAATTATCATGAATTTTAGCATGGCATTAATTCTAGCAAGCTGTTTGTGTGATTGATGTATATACTGACATTCACTCCTATATGACCCACTATAAGGCCACAACAGTATATGTTACCTTTGTGCATACCTGAAAGGTGACAGGGTCACTGATGTTAGCCAGGCGAAACTGATCAAGGAATCGTTCGTCTCTACTCCAGAAGAGCCGGATATCTGGGATGCCAAACAGAACCATGGCGAGTCTTTCCAGGCCCAAGCCAAAGGCCCAACCAATTTTATTCTCTGCACCCGCTGCCAAGGAAAAAAGTAAATGCAATCACTTCTGATTATTTATCTACTTTCTTTCCCATTGTGATTATAGGGTAATATCTCTAAACAAAATTTTATTTACCATAAAAGGGTTAGCAACAGCAGTTTGATTTTTAGCATGCCTGTGATAGATATATTTTGTCTTCACACACATAAAATCCACTTGAGAGTCACATGAAATAAATATATTAAAAACTCAACTGATCAATGTTGTCAAGGGAACTACAAAAGTGTAACTCGACAGTTGCAACAGCAGCATGATGCAATTAATGTCACTATCGCAGGGCTGATATATTTACACTGCAAAATGATTAAGAATCCTACAATTTGCCTACACTGCCAGGAAACATTATATTCATATTAAATGGGGCAAAGCTATCATGGGTACAATTACATTTTGCAATGAATACCATTTTCTTTGTAACCCAAGGTAACCAGTGGCAGGCGGAAAGGTGACCAAATACAATAATGCACATTCCTTTCTTTCATCCATCTCAGCTTTTCATCTTTGTCATTCCCTCTGAAAGTCTATGCAGCATTCCTACAAAATCGAGGAAAATCTGCTTTATATGGTAATGAAGGGGAAACTCTGGGGTCAAAGCACACACTTGGCAAGACAGAGATATGAATAAATCTCAACTTCATACACACAGATCAATCAACCCCCATCACCCCCCTGCTTCATACTTTTCTTTAATTAGTCCCATGATAAATTAACTCTGTTGCATCAAAATGCGGATACACTTGAGTTGATCATTTGAAAGTTTTAATTGTTTTGAAGCGTGAATATGCATAACATGCTCTGGTTTGTTTTTCTGCTATGACTAAAGCATTAATGCAAATTGCCTAGAGCAGCAAATCTCATAGCAGAACTGGTCACATATCAGCATTATTTTTTTTTAACTGCTTATGGGTGAAGAGCAGTATCAGCTTCTACTGCTATACAGCTATTACTTGATTATTATAGTAAGAAGCGCAATGGACTGCTTACTTGTATGAATGGGGTTTGTCCCTTGTCCTGTAAGTACTGACAAGCTCTTTTTTTAAATTTGCCTTTCCATACTGCCCAAACTGTTTCTGATTTGGGATTGTAGATAAAACCTAATGCACTTGAAAAACCATGGTGGCTTATGGGACTGCACAGTAATACTTAAAAATAAAATTACAGAAATTTACAAAGCAGCTCGTGGAAGCATAGTTTAAACCCACAATGATACTTAGCTGTATTAAAAATAAACAAATTAATAAAAGTTTAAGAACCCTGTACTACTATGGTCAATTACTTTTCAGTATTAATTGTTTATCTGACTGCTATCACTGCCACTGTAAAAAAAAAAACAAAAAAAAAACAAGAGAGAGATGAGAGAAATAAATGAAAAACATGAAGCTGAGAGACATTGCTACTCGTATAGTCGCGCACACAATGCCGGAAATGCACCACTCTCAAATCCTGGGTTATGAATATTACCCACCCCAGTTTTTTCCCTTTAATGCTGCCTGTCTTTCTGGCAAATTGGTGCCTGGCATCACTCACCTGACATCAGCGATGACATAAGCAAGGCTAACAAACCTTGGCAATTCTCACCTTCACAGTTGGTTGCCTCTGTGCCATTCTGTCCCTTCAGCTCTTTCTTCCATTCCTCTACCACTCAACTCCACATCCTCACCTGTTCTCCATCTCCTTTCTGAATATTTCTCATTTTCGTCTTTATCAGTGCTTTCATTCCTCTTCCTGCTTTACTTTTATCACCTTTACTCAATTCTGCTGTTCTAGTGACCACTCACCATCAACATTCCCCTGCTCAGTGCCATTTCTTCCCTCTATTAATCTAATGCAGAACTTGAAGGGTTACAGTTCTACAGAGATTTGTGTTTTCCCAGAAAATTAAGCCCTTAAAGGCGTTATTAATTAAGAATAAAGTCTGACACCAGCGATCTAAAGCACAATTTGCATACCTGTCCTATTTTAGGAGCATGCATAACTGATGTGTTCACACACGTTCACAAGAAATGTGAACAACCAGTATGTAGAATATGATGATGTACCATATACTGTTTTGGGCAAATTTATGGTGAGGCTTTCAGATTTCATTCATTAATACACGCTCTTATCAACTTTATCCTGGACAGGGGGCAATGCAATTTGTAAGTGTAGACACAATTATTCCGGCGTTAACTAACTAACAATCTTCACCATATGCATATGCATCCACTTGTTTATACAGACTGCATATAATGTTAACATTAGTGAATGCTGATGCACTAGTGTTTCCATCTCTACATTTTACTGGTCTAACCAGATATTAATGAGAAAAAGGTGTTGTGTTGTTACAACACAATTTTTAAATAACACAAAATTATTTTCAAGGGGCAGCGAGGAAACTCTGAAACCCTTAGGGGAAACTGTCATTCCAACAGAAAAGCAAAATAGCAGTCAGTACAGCTAGTACATCTTTATTCACTAATATAAATGGCATTTATAAAGCCAACCAAACAGTAATATGTCAGCTATTGATTTCAGATTTGAATATTTTCGCCCTCAGAAAATGACTTTTAGTAGACCGAAAAAGGTATATTCTAACAACCACTGGCTTTTCTTCTTTGTCATAAACTTCCATTTATAAAGTCAGTGAAGCTTTTAAAAGTGCAATTTGTTTACTAATGCAGTGTCACAGTGTGCCAGATAATCTGTTAAAAAGATTTATGCACTACCATGCATCAATGCTCAACAAGAACCAGTTTAAAATGCTAATAAATATACACTTGTGAAAATTTATAATGCTAATAATAGCATTATATTTTTAAGGCATTTTGGTTAGCCAACAACAATATGCAGTTTGAAACTGAGAAATCTGAGGGACTAGATAATGACCAATAAAGTAAATACAATAAAATAGAATGCACAGTTTGGGGTCACTCCTGATCGAATTACATTTAAAAATAAGCAAATCAACTAAACATAAATAATAAATAAAATATTTCAGAAGTCATATCTAAGTTTGTTTCCAGCTGAGATTTTATTGCTCTTCAAGAAAACAACAAAACCTGCTGCAGGTCTTCAAGTGTCCATTAACAGGGATACCTAAACATTTGCATACATTTTAAATTTATATTTTAAGATCTAAATGATTGCATACAACTATTTGTATGTGCATAGTGTAAGTATAGTATTGCAGATCTGCTATGCATAATTGTCAGAAGCCAGCACCCTTTGCATCAATTGAAAAGGATCACCACTTGACTGCAAATGACCATATAATACTTATATTGGACCATTCTCAGCACAGCAGTAACACATGTAATGACTCTTATTATGCTTGCAGTGTGTTGGTTTGGCTGTGTCACATGCAGCAGTAAACCGAACATGTTTCAGGTCTGCTGTGTGCAGCCCAAGATCCAAGCCTGAAAGCATACATCCTGTACAGTAGGTAACATACTGAAGTGTTCTTGTTTAGTGTGGAAACGAGACTCTGTACACGTCATATAAAGACAAAAAAAGGAAAGCCAAGGCCAGGAATGGACAGAAATGCAATTTCCCATTTACGTGGTGTGATTAATATAGATTTTTTTCATAGATCTGTGTTGGTTTCGGCATTGTGTAGCTCCATACAGACCCACATTAATGAATAAGTAATAAAGCAACATAAATAATGCAGTTTGATTAGTAATGGAGCGCAATGTTTTTGTTGCATTACCATATATCAATATGAGCGGAAGTATGAGTGTTGCAGTTCTGGTTCGAGTTAAAGTGCTTTATGAGTTGGCATGACAGGAAATTAAGGGCGTGCCTGTAAAGGCCAAAGTGGACAAATATTACGTGGATTTAGAGAAAGAGGGAAATAAATACACGCATTTGATTATAAAATAAGATCTTTAAGGTTTACTGTCAAGCAATAACAGAACAATAACTTTATCGACTGGCAATATACTACATATAAATACTGTACACCACTCAAACAATCTACTTCTAAGACATCTCCATGCAAGCCCTGCCAAATTACTTAATTATCAGTGGTGGAGGAAGTACATAAACTGCGTACTTGAGTTAAAGTAGAGATACAATAAATAGAGGAATATATAAATCCATATAAAGTCTTCCCTTATAGGGCCATGTCAGTAAAAGTACTGAAGTATCTACATTTAAATGTACTTAAGTATCGCATAATACCATGATTTATTATGGTTTTCATGTCCTATTATAATTTTTGTAACAAGACTCTTATGTTTTACTCCACCACAAATTTTACCTTGAAGGTTGGTAAAGTTAAATTAAAAAGTTGCCCCAAATGGAATACTTTGTTTACTTTGAGTGTTTTGAGTACATTTACATTGTTACTGTCTACCACTATCAATTATGTCTGCAGTACGTATTTTACTGATTTTATTTTATAAGGCAGAAACAATTAAGATTATAGTCTTAGGCAAAAGGTTTGCTCCAATGGTAAAATACCTGATATTATAAACGGAAACTGAAAGAACTCAACCTCGACAGGAAAGTTAAATATGACATGATTCTACAAATTTACTGAATGGGATATATTTAAAAACATATTTTTGGGGGTATGACTCCCCAACACATTTAGCAAATGTCTAAGTGTGCCCTTTGGTAGTAACAGAGTCTTCTTGTTACAGTCTTCTTCAAATAGCTAGCAACAGATAAAATAGCAAAACCTGATTAAGTTAACACATTTTTTACATTATAATAATTTAAATACGTATAACTGGGTACTTTTTTTTCAAATTAATATTACCTCCCCACACTACTACACATTATAACACATGCACAAACATACAAGAAATTCCTTAATTATTCCTAAAAACAACTACTGTATCATGTGGAAAAAAAAGATGTGGAAAAAAATGATTCCCATATAAAGACAAAAATTTAAGCTGTATTATTCTGTGCTTAACGTTTTGCAGAAAGATCTTTTTTATCTATCTTAAAGGTTATCTGTAATGGTTTTAACCTATTTTCCAGATCAGGGTGTTGGCAGGGGTCACCTAACTCCAGATGATCCCTCAACAAGCCTCCTCTGCCTCAAACACAGTCATTTACATCAGTATGCAATGCCTTGCCAGGTCACAGACTACTACTGGGATTTGAGTATGGTTCCCTATGGTGGGTGGCTGTCGAGTTGAACCACTGCACCACCCTAGCACCACTGTTCTTATTTGTGAAACAAATTCTGATACGAGGTAAAGAGCTGTGGCATTTACAAAACCTGGGATACAGCAGTGGCACTTGAACTTTGTGCATTAACTCCAGATTAAAACATATTACATATCACAATTGTATAGCAGCTTATACCACAGGTACCACGTTAAAATGATATTCACAGTTTTGTAAAAATTATATGCAGAAGACAAAATATAGGTCAGTACAAACCAACTATTTTAAAGCAAGTCACCACCATACATCAGTAAACCATACAAGAATATATAAGTATATTCATCAAAGTTTACCTTTTAATATTGAACCTTTTAAAGTTTTCATAGTGCACCTGCTTTGAACCTTCTTTAAAACTCAGACTTTTATGTTTAAAATAAATTGCTAGATGTAACAACATTGTATAAGGAACTGTAAAGGAAATGTAGATGTTTGGTTTTATACAAAACCATAATTTTAATACTGGACTGGCACAGGGTTAGGGTTAGGCACAAAAACAATGCAAATAAAGACTCTAAAGATCAAATTTGTTTTTTACATAATCATGATGATCATTACCTTATTATAAAATGTTGTGATCATACATTTGTTTTCTTTCAACCACAGAATCATGAATTCATATTAAACAGTCAAATACAATTCAGCTGCAGAAAACCAGTAACTCGGTTATAATAAGCAAACATTTTGCTTATGAATAGTAATAATAAAAGTGTCCAAAATTAATATTTCTCCAAGTACATTTCCCCCAAAATTTACTTAAATAATTGTAACAGAGCAAACGTAGCATATTACCATCCATCCCTGATCACACAGAATACCAAGCTCTACCGCAATTTATAAAGCTTAGTTTAGTGCTGTTTCATTAGAGCATTATGTCGTGTTACAACAATAAAAGCTGGCAACAAACGAGTTTCTTATGCCAAAAATGTTAATGATTTTAACTCTATAGGTTTTTTAATTGCATTCAAAGTCGGTCCAAAATACTTACTGTGTAATATAAATTGAGATTACTTCACTTGGCAGACACTTTTATCAAAGCACTAACAAATTAATACAGCAGCATTCTTTGACTTGCAACCTCTTGCCACTACAGCAGAACCTTAGCTTTGAATCCATGATTATATCATATTACTCTACAGGTGCTGTCTAATAAGGCAACATAATTCAAATAGTTGCTTATGATGCAAACAAATACATTTTATTGAACCTCAACTGCTTACAGTACAACAAGGATACCAGGGCTGAGATATGCACATCCTTAATGTACATACAAGTGTTAACACAACAGATTACCAATATAGTAAAAACAATGTATAAGGTAATGCATTTAGACAAGTTTTAAACAATAATCTTTTAAAAACAAGAAAAACGTATATAGTAGTCCCAGAGTTCATCTTGCATGACCAAACAGCAATTGGGAATACACACTTTATCAGCTTAAGTTAATAATAATAATAATAACAAATGCTCAGTGGTCAAAGGAAATTTAGTATCTGCAGTTCACCTGATTACATGTCTAACAACTGTGGGAAGAAACCAATGTACCAGCAATAAACCCACATGGATGTGGCAGGGACATACAGACTCCATATTCAATACAAATTACCCAGACCACTTCAGCTGGAATCAAAGCCAGGGCCTTCTTCCTATGAGGTGACTGTGCTACCCATCAAGCCACAGTGCTTCCCCAACCTGTTGGGTGAGTCTCTTCCAGAATTCAAACATTGACCTCTATTAAACTGCAGCTAACATGCACTTATCGCAGTTTACGTATTTTGACCTAACTCTGAATGCTGTGTCAAAGTTCCTTATTGAAAGCAGAGCAGCAAGCATGGCTAATTACTGATGAGATCTAGGCATGCTGATGTGGCTTAACCTTAGTGAAATGCTGGATAAAATTGCAACAAAAAAGGTTACACAATGTTCGTGTGTAGTAAAACTTCAGCACTTCACCACTGGCTTTCATTTGCATTTAATCCTTTCCAAATTAAAGGATGCTTTTTATTGTTTATTTTTAACTCCACTCCAGTGCTTCAAAATAATGGCATGTTTTCAACTGGGTTAATATTAAAAGTGAAAAACACTAGGAGAGATATATATTTAGAAAATATAACCCATTAAGAAAGGGTTGTTGAATAAAATGTAGGACTGTTATGACGATATATGTAAGTGATTGTAATATAAAAGTGGAATTATACGGGAAAAATACTGTACAATTAAAATTATAATCTAGCACAATGTTAGACCACCTAACCAGAAGGCCACCTCTAGTCTGGATACAAAATTAGATCTAATAAGTATTAGATAAGTATTTGATACACTGCCAAGTTTTCCCACCTACAAAGAATGGAGAGGTCTGTAATTAGTATCGTAGGTACGCTTTAACTGTGAAAGACAGAATCTAGAAAATAATTCAGAGAATCACATTGTATAACTTTTAAATAAGCAATTACATGTTATTGCATAATAATTAAACGGAAGATAATAGATGGCTGGAAAATGCTAATTAATTTAACAATTACACAATGTGATTTTCTGGATTTTTTTATATTCTGTCTTTCACAGTTTGTGTACCTTCGATAAAAATTACAGCGCTCTCCATTCTTTGTAGGTTTAAAAACTTGCAAACAGGGCAGTTTAAATACAGTTATACCCACTGTATATATGCTATTTCTAACTACTCTCAGGCAGTAAATGTCACAAAGGGGCTAACCACACACACAAACACACATTCAACTGTATAATTTTGTTTTATACCATAATATTAATATACTAGGAACAAATGGTATTCTTTACAGAGATATGTCTCTATAACCATGCACACACAATACCCAGATTCACATTTTACAAACACAGCTGCCTGGTTCTATGATGCTCTATTCTCTAGTGGATAAACATTAATGGTAGGCTAATTTGAAAAGATATCTCAATTAGTGCAGCCTGATTAGCTTTGACTCGTTGCATTCTGGTCCCACCGCAACCACTGCCTAGAGACATAATTCCCCAAAACAAACATAGATAATTCACTGTGTTTCATATAAAACATTGGTAATGCTACAGTGAGCAAGCATGCTCAGATCGCAACAGCAGAAAGGCCACTGCAAAAATTTTCACTGCATTATTTTATGGGCCAACTGTCATGTCCACCATGATCTTCATCACATTCACTGTTGTAATGTACATGCCTTTGAAAACTGCACATTTTGAGTAATCACACTGAAGTTATGTTCTTCTAAAATTTGGGGGAAAATCCTGTCCTTTGGTATTTATTTATTTATTCATTTATCAACACAATATCACCAACGGCTATTTGTGAAATACAGTGCTCACAAAAACTAGGGAAAAGTTTATTATGTGATATTTCATTTTAAAATATTCCCTAATTTTGTGAGCAGTATATAAGGATACTAGTTAAACATACTCACATTGAGGCAATTTAGTGTCACATATGAACCAAACACTTGGAGATACTTGGAAATCAATGTACAAAGAGAAAGCCCACAGGATTACATGTAAACACCAAACATGTGGGACATATTTGGAGATGTGCCGCCCCTTTCTTTCAGTTGTAGATATTAATTTCATGAATTCAAAATAAATTACCAACTTGAAAATGTTAATATTATTGTATCACAAATTACATAAATACCATTAATGTTATTGGTACCTACAATTATTATTTAGGGTAAAGATAAGCACAAGTTAAGAGTTAAAGAGAGAGTGAAATACGAGAACATTTGAAATTAAGACTGCCTCTGTCAAAATTGATCTTTTAGCAGAGCAATGACCCAAAACGTATGTCTAGATAAGAAACAAAAATGGTTTACTGAACACAAAATTAAGCTTCTGCAATGGCCATACAAGTTTGCTGATTAAAACCCCACAGAAAACCTGTGGAGTGAGCTAAAGAGCAGTGTGCATTTAAAAAAAAAAATCTGGAGAGATTCTGTAATTATGAATTCCCTGTTTTGTATCCATCATCTCTGATGTTTCCATTATCAAAATAGAGAAATTATTAAGATTTATTTCATTGGCCATGACAGGTTGCACAAAGTATTAAATGCAGACATTTCAATAACTGTAAAGCATGACAGTCCCCCTCAGACTAAATTTACTTCAATTAAAACTTGGATTTATCTAACTTTTTTCAGTGTAAGAAAATATTTATTCCGCAAACATGAATTTCTTGTAGCTTGTTTTACTCATCTCTAAAAGAATGGCCAAAACCATATGTCTGTAAACAAATTATATGATGTTAATATGCAAAAACATTAATGCCTACATCTGAGAGTTTAAGACAGAAAACACTACATTCATGCAAGTTTCAGTTTCTAAATTTAAACATTTGGACTTAAGACTGCAGTTAAGCCTCAAAACTTTATTATAACTGGAAACTTTACCTATCTTAAACCTCACATCGCCAAGGGCAGGATATGAACCAGTCTTTTTTATCACTGAGAAATTAGTGCTCTATTATTAAACAATCCTAATTTGATCAGCATGGAATTTCATATGCCTCCATTCTCAGGCACTGTGAAGTCAGTAGACAGCAGACCAGAAGACTAGGGGAAGTTAAAGTAAAGGTAATATGTAAAATAAAGTAAAAGTAAACGTGCTGACAACTTGTGAAGAAGCATTGACAAAAGTTATACAATCATAAATCCTTACACTAGACTTTCTGTGCTTCTACCAATCACTGATTAAACTGATAAAACACACCAAGCTGAATACTGTTCAGATTGAATACTGTACTAAATACTGAATACTAAACATGTTCAGTTGTGAAAAACAAGTGTTTAATACCAGATATGTGATGAACTGGGGACAAATTGTAATTGCTATGAAAGCCCTGAAGTGTGATCAAAAACTACGGAGACGGATGCATGGTTAATAATATTGTGAAATAAGCACTGCATCAATGTATGACTATTTAAAAATGAAATACTTTTAAAGTACTTTTAAAAACTATAAATTTTACATGTAGATTCCTATATATATTTCTTTAGCTTTTGAAAGTGGAACTTTAGGCAGGGTTTTTATACAGTTACATTTAGTTATACAGTCACGGTGCCTCCATATTTGGCTCAATAAGGCACCCCAGAATCTTATTCCCACCTGTATTTGTTTATGTCACCCTAGCCTGGTTATAAAAAGCCCATGAAGTGTTACTGTACTTTGCAAAATCTTGCATGTGTTTGCAATGTGAGTCATGTTCACCAGCTGTCCAGTTCACTAGTGTTCTGATTTTCACCTAAGTCTGGTTTGAAATGTATTATAAACAAGGATTTGCTTTCCTATTATTATATACAGCTACACATACATACCTGCTTTGCATTCTGATCATGACTTAAGAGTAGCCTGAATAAAGACAATTAATCTTTAACATGGAATTAAATTAAAATCTTGCATATCATTATGCAAGTAATGTTACTCACTAAAATACAATACCATGCACAGCAAACAGAGCTCAAGATAAAAATCTAGATCATATTTTGGCTACTGGCTTAATTGATTTTCACAGTGATAGGATATTTATACACAGCATGATATTATAATCTAAACTGTGATGGATCAAATTCATTTAGTCCTCCAGTTGCAGAACAAGTCCCTGCTCATAAATATGCAACATCAATGTGTAAATGGATCAGCAGATTTCAAAATTATACAGCCAAAAAGTGAAACTAATTTAGGTTCAAAAACACTGCATGAAACACAGCCACTTGCATTTACCGTATACTGACTTCTTAAAATTAATACTGCTTTAATTCCAAAACATGTCATCTTTTTAATGTCATTTGTTAGATGCCTCTGCCTTAAAGCTACAATCCAAGCAAATGATCAACTATATTGAAAATAAAAATACAACGGAACCCATTGTGATCTGTACCTTTGTATACTAAATGTACTTCAATTACAGTTTAATTAGATTTTTCTCTTTTTCCATTATGATATTAGGCTAACTCACCAAAATGTACATCTCTTATAACTCACATATGTTTTCATTCTCTAACAACGGCACAAAAGAGGAATTAATACTTCTGACCAGGAACAATCAGGAATAAAACAAGGCACAATCTTTATATTGTCAATGAAATCAAATTAAGAGCTTCTAAATAGACCTTCTAATCAGATAAGAAGGAGACTGTTCTGTTGTGTAGTGTCTGCAGCATTGCTGACTGTTACACAACAGCACTTGCTGTAACAATTATGTTTCGCTGTAACTCTACGTTTCTTGTAGTAACTGCCAGGTATCTGCCTGTGCCAGTAAAATGAACTGACATTTTACTGCTGTTAGTGCCTTTCCTCAAGCATGTAAGGTATTAAAAACAAATGCTGAATAAAACTGTACTGCACAAAAGGGTTATGACTAAATCTGTATATTAGTAATGTAACACATTACATCAGTAGCAAGTGACTGTGATACTGTGTGTTACAATGTGTTTTTAGTATAGCATTTTGTTAGCATATTCACATTTTCATGAATATAAAAACAACTCTGTCCAAAACACTCCAGGACAGACTCTTCTGGTAGTACGAACCTTTGGGTGAGTCAGTTTAATCTCATTAAAAAAGAATAAATCCAAAGTTTAACTGAAAAAGAATTTAGCTTGAGTAAAAAAATACCTCAGAAACAGTTATTGTTAACATAGTAAAACATACTCTCATTAAAAGTCTTTTCCTATTAAAACGTAACACAGAGCAGCTCTTTACAGAGGCATTGGTCCTCTCTTGTGCAATCAGTTTTCTATAGATTGTAGATAAGGGGAGTGAAATGGTTTTGTTTCCAGTCAAAGTTATTCTGCATACATGTTGAGTCATTACCTTGCTGGGAGATCCAATAATGATCCATTGTTAAACTTGATGCCAGAGGCTGACAGTTTCGGATTACAAAACCCTGGTAATTCGGGTATAAGTCCACGATGCTACCACAAAAAAAAACCAGACCTTCCCCCATACTTAAGAGTGGGTATCACATTCTTTTTTGTGTGTAGTCCTTCCTTTAAACCCACCTTGACCTAAGATCATGGTTCCTATCAAAGTTCAGGTAGTGCTTAACCAACACCTGGTACCTACATTTGTGGTTAGCGTTCATGAAAGGCATTTATTGGTATGAACTCGACACCTGAAGGTAGATAGAGACATTGTGACCCCAAAATTCTTTATCAAAGCTTGCATACCATTTCTTCATGGACATTGTCTTAGGGCATGGGATAGTGCTGTTGAACTGATTTGTTGGCAAGGTGGAATGAAAAGATGAATTAAAAACACATTTATCTAGTACAACCTTTTTTTTACTGGTACCAGTTGTCTTAGGAGATTCCATGCCTGTACGTTTGATACTGTGAATCCTTTAGCAGTGAGTGATGCTAAAATATCAATATTTACTGGAAGAAGTTTGGCCCAAAAAAGCAGAAAGCCAGCTTATAATGTAGGGTCAGAATGTGTGTTCCATCAGTAATACAGATATCAAATTGTTCTGGAGGGGTCATTTATGAGATCATAACCTGAAAAAAAAAATGTTGAACAGAATTCGTCAACTTTCCTAAAGCTTATTCAGTGAACTGCATCTGGGCAATCCATTAACAGATGTCTTCTAATGTCTTACTGCCATCAGGACATTAATCAACTGGCCACTAAAAGCACTTGCCTTTATCTACTATGCCAGTGCTTTACTGACAATCTGCTATGGATTTTTGCAGACTACTCCTCAATGTACATGCAGTGTTAACTTCTTGCCTGTGCCCACCAGGGTCAATTTGTGCAGTTGTCCCTGATGATGGCGACAGCCTAGAGCAGGCAGCATGCCAGCTGCTGGCAGATCCTGTTTGTCACATGTGCTCTAAACCCAACAACAGCTGAGTCAGCCTGACCTGGAGCTCAGCAATCAAACAAGCATGCACATGAGTACATTCAAATGCTCAAGTATGGATCATATGCATGCACAATTTGTTTACTGATGTTAACAGCATGTGTGCTATAAAATCAAACTGCTTGTACATGAGTACCGTAGCTTACAGGTAAAAGCTTCAATATATTTATGTTTATGTTTTTTAAGCACTGTTCACGCAATGTCGAAATGAATAGACAAAAATCACATCTTGTAGGTGTAAAGTTATAGACTGTAGCTCACCTGTTTCTGCACAGTTTGTGCACATTTTGTGGAGTCATCCCCTGATCATTTCAAACCAAGCACCCAAGACTATTTTCTGTCCAGCTGTGAGACCAAGGCGGTTTAAAACTTCAGCTGTACTGCTTTGTCCGATCCACTCATAACAGTACAACACACACTAAAATAACCACCAACACACCAGTGTCAGTGAAGTGCTGCGAATGATTCATAATTAATAGTACCTTATCTCTGCTGGTCCTGTGGGGGTCCTGACCATTAGAGAACATAGTAAAGGGAACTAAAAGTATGTAGATAAACAGATGAACTGCAAACAGCATCTAAACTGAAAATATATAAAATGTCAAATACTTTTACACAGTACTGTACACTCAAGGATGAATTTAACACTATGTCGTGCTAATTTACAAAGCTTTAAATTGTGGTTGGGTCATTATGCTGCTGCAATATGAATCCTCCACAAAGATCCAAGCATTTGATCAGATTTTTGGCCCCCACTGTATGTCTTAAATGAACTTCTTCAAAATTTTAAATTAAATTATTCTTCCATAAAACAATATTAAAGATTAATGATTGCAAAAAAGTTGAGGCATTGAGGTGACTAAAGGCATGACAATAAATCACTTCCATACACATCTAATAGAGTTCAGAGTTGCAGAGTGATAGGGCCTAACCGGCAGCACAGGGTGCATGACAGGAACCAACCCTAGGCAATGAACCAGCTCACTTCAGGGCGGGCGCACACACACACACACACACACACACACACACACACACACACACACACACACACACACACACACACACACACA